>UCOL01006106.1:0-10109 GCA_900474335.1 Ormyrus nitidulus | reverse complement strand
GAATAAGTGCATATGCACTTATTCATTTTTAGAGAGTAGAAGCTGAGATCCAGGCGTATACACACACACACACACACACACACACACACATCCTTACAGACATTTTTCAAAAACCATTTATTCTTGTTCTTGGCACCTTAAAATACAATTATACCAGGTTTTTAGAACAATTCCAAAAATTACTATCACAAAGCTTCCTCTAGGAGGAAACAAAAAGTTTTTAGTGTGCATTTATCAGCGAAACGAGAATAAAACTTCTTTCTGCAGGCTTCACTTTTGAATTTTAAAAATTTTGGGAACTGGAAATTTGAAATTTCAAAACTTTATAAAAATATTTATATCCGAATAAAATATGGGCGATCGTCAGACAATTCTTTGAAAAATAGGGAAGGTTTTAAAGTTTAAAATATAAGACAACTTACTGTCAGAGTTAATCCTTAGAGATAGTATAAAATATATTCAATTTTGAATACGTATATAAGTCTTTTATTAAAAGCCATTTTTAACTTCTATTAACAAAGGACAATAACAATAATAATAATAATATTTTGTATTAAAAAATGATTTTATATTAGAGGCAAAAAAAGCGCTTATTTTCAGAAAAGTATCTGTAAAAGCTACCTTTTTCAGAGAAATTGCGCGGCATCCACTCTCGATCCAGCCTCCTTCCAGAGCCATCCTTAACTCCACAATGACCTCGTCTACTATATCCCTGCTTCTCTATAGGCTGCAAGCATACCTGCACATACGTCAAGGAGCCGAGACTCGAGGGAGGCTTTGAAAATTTTGCGCACGTCTCTGCTGTCCTCCCCTCTCTCCAATCGAGCCAAACTTAGTGCTGCAGGCGCGCCTCGAACGTGGAATTAATGATTTCAAGGCAGTAGCTTTAAAATAAAGCGATTATCGCATTAATTTGCAGTTGATGAACTTTTTTCTGGTGAAGCTATTTTTTCTGTAGCTGCCGGCCAAATGAAATTTCACGGCTATGCACGGGAAAAAGCGGATTTTCATTGCTCGTTATTTACCGCTTTCTATTGAATCGGGATGGCATTTCATTTTTAGTTTTAGTCTGGATGTGGCATTTTTAATTGTACACAATAAGTAAATATTAAAGGTTTTTTTCGCAGGGTGTGCATGGAGTTTCGATTAATTTGAAATTGTTTCAAGCGTCCATTCACCAGATTCGAAAAATTTAATTGCACTTTTTTGCAGCTTTTAGATACCGTGTGCAACAATTGGAAAATATTATTTGGAATATATATATGCGCATGAATTTTAATAAAAATTTTTATAAAGCAATAAATTTTTACAAAATCCTTTTATTTAAAAAAAAAAAAAAAAAAAACTACCGGTCTGAAAAGAAGGTCAGAAGAAAAATCAAACGCTCCAGATAACGGAAATGGGGCAGGCGACAAAATGCGCAATTCTAAGCCTCAGCGCTTTAATTACTTTGACACCTCGAGTCTCTAGCAGCTCGACCTCCATTTTCCCTTCGTACGCGTTCTCCTTTTGAAGTTGACGCGTACTCTCTTTCTCCAGCTGTGACGCTTCGCACTCGAGAAGCTCATTAGCCAGGCTAGAATGATAGAGATCCGAACGGGGGAAGGGGGATAAGGACAGACTTACTTAACGAGTCTCGTTTTTCGGACTAGCAAAAGAAAGCCAGTGAGTCGCGTAAATGGAAGTAACTTTCCATAATAGAATTATTCAAATCAGAAAGGTTTTCGTTATTAAATATTAAATTTACAGAAACGGTAAAGGTGTTTTTAAAATGAAATTTAAAACTGTAGGAAGATCGTTGTACACCGGCTTAAATAAAAGTAATATTTATCCGCACGAAGGTAAAAATAAAAAGTCGCGAAAAAAAATGAAAAGAGAAGAAGACGAGAAAACAGTGCGACAGTTGCAGACTCATGCATACGCCTGCATTACAGGGGAGCAAAGGCTGCCGCGCTTAAAATAGTACCTCAATACTTTAGCTCGCGTTGAGTGTGAGATTTTGTATTTCCTCGACTTTTTATTTCGCTCGCCCGCACCTCGATCTTCCGGTTTGCCGGTGGCGTTTTCTCCACCTCCCACCTCTTGACCCAGTTTTTCATCGGAAGTTCGCGGCCATAATGACGAGGCGCTTGTTTCGGCTATTTTTTCGACGGCTGGGAGTTTTTGCACGATTCGTCGATTGTGGAAGCCCCTGGGAATTATTAGTTTGTTTGTTCGTTCCTCGGTGAGAGTTGGACGTCCTGTGCTTTTGTTTTATGTATTCGGTGGTGCGGTAACAAGACACATTATTCTTTCTCGGCGAGCTTAAATTTCATTTCTGAACTTTTATTGCAGCTAAAGTTTTCGAATGAAAAAATTAGAACGTGGATGTGACCATTCATTGTTCAAAGTTGAATAGCAGGTGACCCCGAGGTTCAATCAGAATTCCTACTTGAGTAAACCCACGATTGGTATATATTAGGTATATGTAAATGTATTAGAATTTTCAGAAAATATAAATTTCACTTTCCTTCACAGCATCTTCAGTTCGGAATCGAATTATTTCGAATGAAATTCTACTCATACATTTCTCTCCAAAATGAATTATAAATTACTTTCCGGAAATTTCACAAGCTGTCTACTTTTGCCTTGCACTTGATCGCAGGCATCAGAAACTTGAGAAAAACAAAGTCGAGATGAGAGTGTTTTTCTATAAATTGAAGGCACTTGTAGACTGGTCAGCTGGAGGCTCAATCGCACTCGGTTCGTGCTTAATTCGTCGCCCCTGTCCCCCGGGGGCGCAGGCGCATGCGCGTTTTGCTGGACGCAGAATTTACGAGTCTCGGCATCTCTGCGTTTCGGCCCAGTTTTACGAGGTACAAGCCGACTCGCTCTCTTTCTCTTGCACGTGCGCCCCGGTCTATCTATAGAGGGTTCTAATGAAGAGCGAGCGGATGTCCGACACACGTTCTTGCGCCTGTTACAGCCACTCTACAGCTCTGCGTGTAGCTGCGAAATGGAGAAACCTTTTTGCCCTGGGTAGTAATCAGCGAGTGAGGCAGAACGATTGATATTGTCTTTGCTTTATTTTGCAAAGTCTTTTAAAATACCTTGCTCCTATTTGCTGAAACAATTGAGATGGACTATATAAGCCGGTATTAAGAAGTATTAACTTGTTAGTTTACAATTTTACCCATCTACTCCCAAATCAATCCCTCAGTTCATACAAGAAGTCTCATTTTTATTACGAGCAAGTTTAAACTCAATAGCTCGCTGCAATCAAAACTTGACGAACCAAATTTGTTTTGTCTCTGGCAGTCTCGCGAGGATCTGCATTTTCTCCTCGTACTCATAAAACTTGCCAGGAAGAAGAAGTATGGCTGAGCAAACAATGTTCTTTTTACCTTCCAAGCATCGCTCTTTGTTAAAAAAATATTTAACACTTCAAGTTGCCTCACGCTCGGACGCCTCTCAGATTTAACGAGGTTCCGAGAGTCGCGACTAATATGAGTTTTAAGAAAATGTCTTTAGTTTGAGTTTGTAAAATTTAGTTTGTTTAAAAGCGATTTAACCTTTAAAACGGGATTTGAATGTTTAATAAATAAATAAGAAATTCAGTAGTCGATTGTAGTTAAAAATTCATCTTCTTTTGTCCGTAGACTGCTTTAAAACAATTTAATAATCAGATATAATCGTTAGTATCAAAGTACGGATGAAAAGTTAAAACATCTCATGATACACTGTAGGATACTGTGCGCATAATAACGTTAATGGAACTAGTAATGAAAACCCCGCTGTAGACAATAAATCCCACATGTGTATAGCTTCAGACTTAGATGTGTTAATTGCATCAATCAACTGCCACTCACCTGGTCTGATTTAGTTTCTCAATTCAATAATCATAAAAATTAGAGAGTTATTGATTAAAAAATAAGATAACAATCTGTAACAGTAAACGATGTTTTAACGATAGTTAAAATAAGAGCTTAGGGTTGATAAGATATAAGATATAGTTGCGTGCAAAATTAAATGGCTTTAAAGGAAAGCTTGATCATCGCTTTTAGTAGCGCACGAAAACGAAGCTAAGATGAACATATCTGGTCTCTTTAAAGGCTAGTTTTTCGAACAATGCAGAAAGTGGGGGATCTGTTATTTATCGTGATGAAATGCGACTCCACTGAAATTGGATTCATATCTTCTGCCAAATTGTATATCGACTGACACAGTATTGGAAGAATTTTTTAGTATTGGATTTACTTGTAGGGATTTACATCGGGTAGTCATTTCGAGTATCGATAAAACATTTTTCCAAAGTTTAGAATGTACCGTCAATTTTTATTCGGTCAATTATTATTTATTAAAAATAGTTGGACATTTTTCAAGCTCCCCGATTATGATTAATTAGTAATTTTTTGAGAACGTAGAAAAGCTTATTTTAGCCGATGGGTAATCTGGAATTAAAGTGATAATAAGAAGTAACAAGTAAAGAGCGATTTTCCTGATTTTGTCTCTTTACGAAGAGAGCAAAGACGGGAGCAAAGCCTTCGTAAAAGTAGAATAATATTCCATTATTCTTAAGGTTGCGTGGCCCACTTGACGATTCCATAATTTGAGGAAAGAGCCGTGAAAGATAATGAAGATAGAGTATAGGAAGGAAGAAAGTGGGAAGTGAGTGGGAAGGAAGAAGGGAAGGACTACTTGAGTAGTTCCTGCCTCGGGAAAACTCTCGTCCGGTTGTCTTAGTATCTTTCAGTTCTCGCTTTCAATTTTACATCCGTAATTAGGGATCTTTGACTTGTACGACCCGCGGCACTTTAAAGCTAATTTCCTCGTTTGACGTTGGTCGACCTGAATGTTATTTTTTTCTACTTCCTCTCAGTCGTCTTCTGCCTTTCCTTCTTCTTCCCCATTTTCTTGGCTTTCGCACGAGACGATTTCGTACCGGCTTTCAGACTGGCTTCAGTTACTTGGGGAGACTTAATTTTTTTTAGAGCCGAGGTGACTTACTGGTTTATTAAATGGAGATTTGACAAGAAATTATATTCCATTGAGGTCGTCAAGCTTTCCTTGAGTAAGAAATCTCTGAGGAGACGGTTTTGGTGGGATTGGTGAAAATGACTGGTTGCAATGCGAAGATAATCAGGATGTAAAGGGCAATAACTGTGAGGCTTTGGAAAGCGCGGGACGAATGTCTGTCGGTAAAATCCGATAATTTGGCGGCGGATGGCGGGTGGCGGGCGACGGGCTGCGAGCACACATCTGAGCTCTTACTCGCAATTCCAGGGCGCGTAATCGAGCGGTACACGGCTCGGGACTTGGCGGCATAAGGCGAGTTTATAGGACAGGGGGACGGGGCTAAACGCCCGGAGCAAATTGAATCATGTTAAGGGAATATATGTATGCTGCTGGCACGAGAGCACTCGAACTCACGCGTGCGATGCGACTGATTGCAGGCGACGCAGGGATATAATGTTGCGCGTGCTGGGAGTGAGGCTGCTGTCGCGGCTCCTCGTCCTTGTCTGCTCGCTCTCGCTGCTCTCGCTCCTCTTCTTCAGCCGCTGCGGCTTCAACAACCTTGATGCCGACCTCGTCGACACTTCTGGTAAGTACCCTGCACTTTCTTTTTATTAATCGCATCTGCAAATCTCCAACTTTTAAACCTTTCAAAAATAAGCCCAGCCGAGCAAGTAGTAACAGTTGAAACTAGTCAGCCCTTCTGGAATGAACTTTATATTTTTTTATCGAAATCTACGGACCATTGCTTTGAGAAGGCGCTTGTGCGCTCGCAAATCAAGCAAAGAGTTGTAAATCACGCCCGGTTTACTTTTACCTTACGCCATGCACATTCTTCCTTTTATCAATTTAAATCATTCCTTTTCATTATTTCAAAGGCAAATTTTCAGGTATTTTTTTCTCCATTTTATATTTGAAAGCAATATATAAAATACATTTTTTCCAGTCCATCCACAGAGGAGAAAATTAATATTTTAGTCGAAATCCCCTGTCTCCCTCCTATCGCCTGGTGCGAGTCCCAGCCGTTATATCCTGCCGTAACTAAAAAAGATACCAAAGTAAAAAAGCAGCCTTCGCTAATATAATCAACTCCCAATTTAACGCACCGCTGGGTAATACCGACGCACCTTTAATTACACTCTCGCGCCGCTATGAAATAAATCGCATCGCTCGCGAGAAAATCCGGAACAAATAAAGGCGGACGCAATTTCTTTCCCGTAGGAATAAAATTAATGTTCCTCCTGGATTAGTAGCATATTATTTAACCCCTCGCACTTTAATTAATACGGTCTGTACTTTTCGGCGCATATATAAACTCTCCGCTTCTCCAGTTCTCGCTTATTTTACGGGTTTCATTATTGCTCGTGTCTTTCGCCGGAGTGATAAATGTTATTCACCTCGAGCTTTTTTCGCCCTGATATGAAATTGCGCCTGTGCGCCCTGCTCATTTAATTTTCATTAGCGCTAGTCTTTGTCCCGGTCACTTCGCATCATGCTGCCTGTCATTAGAGTCGGCTCCAGGCTCTTTATTTACGTCGCTAGGAAATTTTATTAACCTCTTTAGTCAAGGAATTGTTTTTCTTATTCTTTGCGGTTTATATGACTGATGCTTTTAAGCTGCGTAAAAAGTTCATGAACGTCGAGTATTGCGGTAGTATATTGCGGCTAAATTAATTTTTTATCTTGCCGTTGTATTTTTAGATTATTAATAAATATTTTTTTGTCAACTGAACGATAAAGTGCTTTAAATCTAAACTTGTCACTCTTTTATTAACACTGTTTTCATTTTTTAAGTAATTTCATTTTCATGTACTGAATATTGAAAGCAGTATTTAATAAACGTGTAAAAAAGTTTATTCGAAAAATAAAAATAAAAATAAAATTGATATAGAATTTAAAAGTAGAGCTGCCATTGACATAAGTCTATCCAAAGAAATTTACAATCTCGGAACAGTATTCGGTTGTTCTATCTGCTTAATTATAACGATTTACGAGAAGTGATCAAGCGCGCATTAGCCAAGGAAGGCAGGAAGGAAAAAGTCAAGTGGCACTTGGGGAAAGGGTTTATCCAGGGAAGGAGCAATTACCTTTTGAAGCGACGTCTTCATCCTTATACGTCCAATTCTTTGCAGTTTCCTGGCTCCCTTGTCAATTACCTTTACTTTTTCCAGCTCCTTTTCGGGAGCTACTTTCGGACTTATCAATTTCTGAAGCTCTGTTTCCGACTTCCTACATCTCCATTTGCTCGGAGAGCGTAAAAGCGAGCGATCGAAGAGCAAAGCACTGGCTGCAGTTGCGGGGGCGAAGGTTACTTATCTCTCACTAGATTTATTTCCCTAGAAAATAGCTGCGCCGCGCCGCGCTCTGTGCCACTTGAAGCTCTTCAGCTTCCCGAGCTCTATAGCTGTGTTTGGCCGATTTAATTTACGATTATGGATGGGAAAAGCTCCTCCATGAGCGAGAAAACAGCCATGGTTAGTTTGTTAGAGCGTCGGATTCTTTTTTTTTGCGAGCTTCTTTGTGCTTTGTTACAAGATTCTTATAGGGCATTCCGCTCCTATTTCGGGGCCATTTTTTTAGAGAAAACCGCAACGATAATTGCTATTCTAATATAGCCTGTTTTCATTTCTTTATGGAACTAATGACAAAATCTTTTTCTCATAATTATGTCAGTTTTCCGTATTTTCCACTCTTATGAGTCTTTTCTCATCTGGAAACTTCTTTTATCAGACTGCTCCTCATTTCGACATTTCATTGTCCAAGCAGTTTGTCATCTGAAATTTCCTTCATTTCACGCTGCTCAACTTCTTTTCCTCTTCTAGATATGACCTGAGTCAGTCACATTTGATATTTCCTATTTATGAAAGTGCTTTTTTATGAATGTCTAAGGCAATTGTATCTGAAAATTATGCATATTTAAATTGAACTAAACAAGTGCAGAGTAATAATGTCCGTTGAAACTGACGCGTTTAGAAGCATAAATTCTGCGGAAAATAATCAATAAACTGCTCGGAATACAATGCTCGGAAGCGAATGCAATGGAGCCGCAATCCTTCATCCGCGGTGCAGCAACTCAATCCCGCTGACGGCATCTCAGGCTCATGAATCCGCTCTGTGCAAGAAGCGAAATCCATCAGGTACTGAATAGCAGCCAGAACCTTTAACGTCGCAATATTTCTTCAGGAATGAATCCTCGCATTCAGTCGGCGCATCGTCATAACTGCAGAAACGCTTAGCAGCCGCATACGTTTACCGAGGGAATCGGCCGTTAAGTGGTTCATGTTATGCGTCGAGCGTCTGAATAATGAATTCATCGCGCACTCTATTAACGCGGGAGCTGCGTTACTCCGTTACGCCGAGTGAGGATATATTCTGAATACTGTACATATAATATTGCAGAGGCAGAAGCGAGCTTGATGACTCCCTCGTTACGAATCTCTGCGAGAGATGCTAAACTGGAATCTCGAAACGTTAGCTTTTCAGTACTAGATGATGATTAGAGCTGAAATTAAAATTTCGGTGAGTCAAATATCAGAAGGCAATTATGGAAGAAAAAATATTCACGATTCTGAATACTTTCAATCTTAATATTCACCAATCTTAATTTCGACCTTAGTCTTCTGACTAGAGAGTTGAGAGTTTATATCAACTATCTTACTTTTGTACGCAAATCATTTATAACACTGATAACCAAGTAAAGCTAAAAAATTATTTAAAGGTATAGAAACAATTTTTTTATTTCTTAACTCTTTGCTGAAATATTTCATACGCAAATACATTCTGGAGGTAGAAAATTTTGAGCGATCGCATACTATAAAGTGTCTCCGCAGCTTTAAGTTTGTAATCACTTGGTAATGTCGTGGGATGAGAAACTTCTACACGTAAGAGAACATGCTTGAATACTATAATGAACTCATGTAATTCAAAAGTTTAACTTTGACATTTTCAAATTTCACAGTAATTACGCAAAAGACACTGCCTTGTTATCTTGAATAATGCTACTTAAGATGAAGAGATTAATTTGAAATTAAAATTTAACTAAATGATTTTATAATGATGATAATAAATAGAATAATTTCCCAGTGAAATTAATAGGTCTCTTTATATTTGACATTCTGCAATAACCAGTGGAGAATTAATATTTGTACAAGTAATTTAAGATTGATTGAATTTGCGAGTCGTAAACGAGACAGTGAAGCAAAATGAAGCGTAAACTAGCGGAGCATCAAAATCCATATCAGTCGACGCGGTAATTGAATCGCAAAACTCCTAATCACAGGCTAATAACGCTTCGCGCTGATAAAATCATCGGTTGGAAACAGTCATTTTGGCCGACACTGTAATTAGTAAGCGCGCGCAGAATTCTCGACAAATAATCAATTATAATCGCAGCGGTTAATCCCGAGCTTATCCTCCGTAATTCTGTAAACGAAGCAAGAAAGCTTGGCGTGCAAGTGTGATGTTTCGCATTTATCAGCTCCTGCCGGCGATTAGGATTCGATAAATTTGCTTTAGTGTCCGCTAGATTGAGCGTCACTCCCGCATAATCAGCTTTGCTAATTAGCGGCGACGTTGATGCGCTGCTCCCACGAGTCCGACGTTAGCTGCTCGTCAGCTAGCGAAAATTCTTGATGGCTGCACGTCAATGCTTTCTTTTCCCAGATGGACATTTTTAAAGGATACTAAGGTAAAATCCATTTTATCTCGAAGCGGCAAATAAAGGAATTTCAATGAAAAAGTATAGCCTCGACAATTGAACAAAAGACCAAATGGGCGTTATGGTTTTATTCTTATAAAGGCACTTTGCGCGCGGAGAACAGGTGTGTAAACGAACGAAGACAAGAGAGAAAAAAAGACGACGGGGCAGTTCGATCGTCAATATCCACTTTGACCGTGGTCAAGTGTTGCCGCCATGATTAAATTGTCGGGCACAAGTGCACTCAGACCGCTTGTAGCTGCATACGCGGCCGGCAGCTGCGCAGACACGAGCTCAGCTGTTTTTCGAGTACTCGATATAGGCTGGCCATCATCTTGACTCGTTGAACCTGTAAACAGAGAAAGAGAGAGAGTGAAAGAGAGAGAGAGAGAGAGAGAGAGAGAGAGAGAGAGAGAGAGAG
>UCOL01006105.1:0-10117 GCA_900474335.1 Ormyrus nitidulus | reverse complement strand
ATTTAAAGGAGTTCGGAGGTAATTACTAAAATTTAAATTTTAAAAATTGCCAAAAACAAAGAAGGTGCCCACTGGGGTCCCGACTTGATACGGCACCATGCGCTGGAGCCACCTTAATTATTGGTTTGGTCTACGAAGCTTTTTTAATAAACTAAAAGATACAAGCGCACATTCTTTTATTAAAAATGTATTATTAAAAATTTTTATTAAAAAATACCTGAAATGTAAGAGAAAAATAGCGATTCGTATCCTTTACCTTAATATACCACTAACCTACATAAAGTACTCCGCGTCAACTTTTCCATACCGTCGCAGCAATAATACCCTCGGAAAACGCACGCCTCCCCCCTGGCATTTAGCCTCGAATAAGACTCTTGCGCACATATTCCCGGGAGCAATCGCAGACTGCGCCATCGGTTAGCAGCCTCGCGCAAGTCGCACATGCATTATGAAGCCGCGGCGGAGAAAGCTCCGCTCTCTAAGTCACTCTCGCTCCGCTCTTCCGCCGGTAATAAGCTCGATATCTATCCGTCTTGGATCCCGTTTCTCGAGGAGAGACTCTGTCTCTCTCTCTCTCTCTCTCTCTCTCTCTCTCTTCCTCGCGAGAGGCTTTTCCTCCTCGCGTATCGGCTTACGGTCTCTTGCAGGATTCTGAGAGTCCGACCTGCTCTAGACTCTGTCGTCTGCCGCCTATTCTTTTGTGTCTTGCTCTCTTTGAGCGTGAATTTTATTGTTGCGCAGAAAGGTGAATAAATTCTTTTCGAAATTTTCTTATTATGTAAGGAATATGCGGGAGTGTTTTTGTAGCGCTTGTAGTGGGTGTTCTAGTTTTGTAGAAAATTTTTCTTTTCTTGAAGTATTTTTAAAACATGCTTTAAGAATTAAATTTGGCTTGGCAAGTTTTTATATATCTGACAAAGTAAATTATTTTTTACATTTGTTTGCAAGAAATATGATGAATGAAAAATTGGACTCAATATTCTAAAGCAGTACCTTCTATTTCAGCACAGAGAGGTAACTGCGTTTCAGAAAATAAACGCAGTCAAAATTTGCACAGTAAGACTAGTAAGATGGATATTATAGCTTGTCTAATAATTACTCGGTATAACGAGAGTCATACTCTGTTAACTTCCTCCATGCATTTTGTTGTTAAATGTTTCGCCGAGGAATCTCAACTAGAAACTAGAAATTTACCCCCGTCCACCAGTAAAATTCTCTCTATTCTTCACAAAAAAAAAAAAAATCCCAAGCACAGTTTTCCATAATTCGATAAATACCGGGTCCGCCCTCGTATTTCCCTGCTGATCCCAGCGACGTTCGCTCTTTCCTTTCCGCTTCCCTTCGGGGACCGGGAGAAGCCGAGAGATCGAGCGACTTAACGCTGCGCGGCGAATGTAATATTAAGTCGCTTCCCCCGCACCAGTCACCATCCCGCTCTCTCGCTCTCGAGTTTCCCCAGCGCCAAGTGGAAGCTTGGATTACCGATGGCCCGGGATAACTGATCCCGATCGCGATCCATTTAGTTTCCTATTTGTCGAGCTGGATAAAGGTTGCCGAACGAAACTTTCGACCTGCGCACTTTTGCCGCGGACTCGGTGGCTCTCAGCCTTAGAGAGATTTCATTCGGATGCTCATTTTTCTGCTCGGTACTTCAAAGGCTGAATATTATGCAACGGCGGCGGCGGAGGGGGGTTTAATTACGATTCGTATCTTTTTGATTAATTACGTTTGAAATTGGCTGAAAGGCCGAGCGACTCCGAATGCATATGGATGCCGGAAAAATATGCAATTTTCTTCGCGTCGAGATAAAATTGTCGGGTACACGCGTACATCTGGGTCAATCGTGCATTTTGTTCGAGCACTTGGAAATTAAAGAAGCAAATCGGTGCGCGCATGCAAATTTATGCCGCAAAACAAGCACTGATCTCTTGATTTTTCGCAAAGCCGCCGGTGTCGTTCGAGCTTTAATTTATTCAGAATTTTTAACTCCAACTTCCTCAATTACGCAAGCAAATTAATAGTAATCTCCGCAAAATAAAAGATCGCTCGATTCTTCAAAGCCGCTGTTCCCCTGCTCTTGATAACGAGATTTTTCGCAAAGTGTGCGCAGCCTAAAGTTTTTTTCATCCGGCGAACAATTTTATCCGCCTCGGCGAGAAAAAAGGTCCGCGCCGCGCTCTCTCGTCTGAGTACAAGAGCGAAGCGACAGAGAGACGGACGAATGAACTCGAACAAATTATTTTCGACGCCGCTCGTCGCGCTGCTGCCACGTCGGGTGAATTACGCTCTGCGCGCAGGGTAGCGTCCGGGTTATTTCGACTAATTGTGATTTCGGCGGAGCAACCGGCGACGAAATTTCGCGCGGACCAGTCGGGTAGGGAAGCAAGTCGTCCTGTGAAAAAACAAAAAAAGGCGCGCTTCGCTTTAAACATGAGCGCGCACTCTTGGCTGTACTTGTTTTATTGCTCGAGTATAGACGCATTTACTTTTTATTTTTTCCTTGTTTTTTTTACGCGCTGCACTTTTTTGCTGCCAAGTCTTTTGGGAAAGGCTTTCCGCGAAATTTCACCGAGTGCGAAAATTATTTTAGCACTCGTTTATTGTTGCGTTTTGCTTTATTTCCGTCATGATTGAAACTGTTTGATGAAAAAGTTTTACTTGTTAAAAACGTCAATAAAACTCGTGTATTAATTTAAAATTAAAATTACTCAACTCCCTTATTTTACTTTCTGTTACAGGTGAGTCACGTTAATACGTTGCGCCAAACACGCTTTTCTCCGTAAGTAAAAAAGCACAAACATTTATCAAAAAAAAAAGTCTCCAATTTGATTTCCGCGATCCAAGTTTCTTCGCAGCAGCAATTAAGCACCCCCGAGGACAAAAAAGAACAACAACCGGAAAGAACCGTCAACGAATTTGCACAGAAACGACGACGATGAACCCGCGGTAGACTCGCTCGGCTCGCGAGGATGAACGAAACGGCGTGCTCCGCCTAAGCCGGGAGGTCGAAAGTCAAAACAAGCCTGGCATCCTCCTAAACGGGGCTGGGAGGGCGATTTGACTTAACGACAGTAAAAAGTGCGCCCGAACAAGCTCCCGCGAGAAAGGAGAGAGAGAGAGAGAGAGAGAGAGCTCGAGGACAGAAGGACTCCAGGCGAACGGTCGCTTGGAAATCAGGCAATTTAAATTCTCCGTAAAAAGGCTCTTTAATTAAAAGACTTTAATTCCTCGGGAGCCAGAGCTCGCGCGGCGCAGCTCTTCATACTAATGACTAAGCTCGCTACGGGCCGCGCGCGCTTTCGCGTAATTAGAACTCCGGCTTAAGCTCTTAATGCCTCTCGCCCCGTTTGACCACCTACCTAAGCGAGAGAGGCTAGACATCATTCGATATGAAGATGAGACCGGAGGAGCGACGCCGAAATTGTTTTCCCTTTACCCGCGCGCTAAGCCTCGTCGGACGCGTTCGCGCGGCTTCTTTCGCGGCGGGGGATTAAGGGCGAGTTGTTGAGATTCGTTTTCTAATGATCGGTGGAGGCAGCTGGTAATGGACAGTAGAAATTAGCGAAAGTGCGTGAGGGTTATTGATGTAAAAGATCCGGAGTTGAGAATTCGGTTGGAATTATAATTTGAAGAGAGTTTAAAATCTGTTTTGAAATGTTTTGCGCATTTTCTTTGTATGATAAAATAATTAATTTTAATTTAACAGATTTTCAGCTCTCATGTAAAATTCACGTTCACAAAGGTTTCGCCTTATTCTCTTAAATTAAATACCTACATAACATTTTTCATTTGAGCTTGTAATTTTCTTTTATTTTTATATAAAAATACCTTTTGGCCACTCATCAGAGATTATTATACTGAAAAATTTTCATTTATTGTTGGTTGGGTTTCTTTTCCCGAAATGTCGAAGAAAAAACATTTGCGTAGTTGGAGTTTGATTTTACCTCTCGCACATTTTTCTCTTTCTTTCTTTTACTTTATTTCCGGGTAAATTAAAAAATACAAAAGCTCTTCTCTTCTTTGAATTTTTTTTTTCAATTTAGATTTAAAATTACATAGAAATAGCTACAAATTTAAAATTGATATCTCTTATTTGACCCTCATTTATAAAGGATGAAAAATTCATAAAAATCCTTCGCAGGCTGGCCTTTCGCCGCTGATTAAAATAACGAATTCAAACGTCAAACGCACTACAATCTCGGCGCGGGGCGAAGTTAAGAAGTACTATTTATAAGGCGAGCCTTCTCCGGCACGATGTCGGAAGGATATCGAGCGCGTAACTCGTAACTTCGCCCCAGGATTGTTAAATCTCTCCAAGGACAAAGCGCGAATCGTCCGTCTTTTTCCGTCCGTATCTACTTGTACTTTTTGCGCAATTTTTCTTGCTCCACTGTTTATTTTATACTCGGCGTGCTACGAGCCCCTGGTGTTTTACATAAGGTCACTCCGTCTCCCTTTTCTTTCTCTGCATCCGCAAACTAATATGACTGCTTGTTTTTTTTTTCTCTTCCGACTTTTGCGCACGAAGTCACCTATATTTTTTAATACACAGATTTTAATGTAAAATTTCGAACAAAGTTAAGTTTTGATGATACTGATTTATTGATAATTGTTGAATGAATTTTAAATTGTCAGATTGAATTGGCCCAACTACAAACGAGTAGTGAAGAGATGATTTTTAGTAAATCCATCAAAATCTTTAAAAATAATCTCTCAAAATAGTTAAAAAAAAAACAAATAGCCCAAGATTCAATTCCGCTCGTAACAAGCGCTGACTTTCGGCCAGCCACCGACGAACTATCTTCTCGCGGGACGCTTGATAATACCGTCGGTGCACGTACTACTCGGTAAAACTTCACGGCGGCGGCGGCGGAGGCAGCGGAGAGCGGAAAACCGCGGCTTTCGGAGCGATCGGTAAGCCGCAGGATCGGCGGCATGTTTGCGAGAGCGTCCGCACGCGCGAAATAAGGCCGAGATGCCGAGGAGCTTCGGAGCAGTCGACATACTTGTGTGTGCGCGTGTGTGTGTGTGTGTGTGCTCGTGTGCGAGAACCCCCTCTTCGTATATCGATAATATGCGCGCATTTTGAGCTCCTTGTGGAAAAGGGAATAGTTAATTGCTTATTACCAGGGTTCGTTTAGGGTGGACCTTTTGTGATCGTCGAGCAAACTAATATGGAAATTTGGGCTTCCTTATTTTATGAACAATTTTCATAGAAGCGAAATCTTGCTATAACTTATATGATCGACATATTAATTTAGCAGCGCGTAAAATTATTTCTCTTTTCCGCAAGCAAAATGTCGTTGTATTTGAATTATTTGCTTATCGAATTGTAAATATTTGTTTTAGTAAACCATTATTCGCATTTTTAAGCAAAATAAAAATACAGCATCAGTTGATCTAGAAATCCAATAAACACATCAATCATCATCTAAACAAGGCTCGAGAAGCCTTTAAAATTGATGCAGCGGTTAAGCATTCGGCGAGCGGCGCGCCACTCCCCAACGAAGAGCAGCCGACTTTTCGCGATCCGTCAGGCAGAACTCGAAAGTAAAAGCTCGCTCGCTCGCTCGCTTTTACTTGCTCGTGAACGGTCGAGCAAAGTGCAGCACTCGAGACGAGCGCAAAATGAAAAGCGCCCCCCGATTGCAGCTGAATTCGGTCGATTGGGTGGTAAGAATTAGTTCATTACCCACCTTTTCTCCTTCCCTGCTACGCTTTTTTTTTCCTCCTTCTGGATTCCGTCTTGCCGCTCTTATTTCTCCCCTTTTCATTTTAATACCATTCTATTTTACGGGCGATTTAACCTTTTATTTTTAGTTGGAAAAAAATTATTTCAAAAATTAATTAAAATTAACGATTTGAATTTTGAGACTGAATAAAAAGAACGTGTATTTCATTTAAACAGTCGAGTAGAGTTAATGAAATTTATAACTTGTTGTAAAAAGTTAAGCAAGTGTTCTATTCTACGTAGTGCGAAATTAAAAAAGTTTTATTACGTATATTCGTCATTTAGAATTCATTATAGTTCAGTAACAAGATTTGCATTCGGTGATTCGGTAACTAGTTTAATTTCTCTTCAATTAAAGCAGCCATTTAATTTTTAAACTGTTTTACAATTGAAGCATTCGCTATATTTGAGTAAGCACTATTTTAAAACTATATAACTAAAAATTTATAATTGTTCTCGGTCATTTATATACTTTCTCGATTCAAGTTTCAGTAAGTAATCAAAGTACATTCAATTATCAATTTTTCCCATTTTTGTCCAACTTTTATAATTTATCCAATTTATCTCGGATTTTCTTCTCTTTTCCACTGCTTATTCTCTCTTTCTATAACATTCCTTTTTTTAACTTTCTCTTTAACATTTTTCAAATGCGCCGAAACTCCCAAGCTCTCTCTCTCTCTCTCTCCCCCTCTTTGCAATTCTTTTTTCGCGCTTCTGCTTGCACACTTTGCCGGATGCTTTCAACGCGCTAAAGAACTTCTCTATTCGACTTTTATCGCCCGGCTCTTTTCTCTGCTCCTCTTTCTCTTTTTGTTTTATTTTCAACCGAGCTTTCTCCTTTTTTTTCAGCGCGCGCGATGCTACGTGAAACTTTTTTTCTTAGCATTTGATTATATGAGAGAAATTGTTCCACGAATTCGACTTGCAAATTTTCAAATTTTAATTGGATCAGGGTTGAAATTTACGGGTAAAAGATTTTGCTCGCGGATCTTATTGTTGATGAATATTCAATAGTTTTTTTTTTCTTAAATTTTGAATTAAAATTTTTCGTTTTCACAAAGCATTTGAATTTTTTTCTCAAAAGCTCCCTATAAATAAAAATCTTTTTGAATTCATTTTCTTCCGATATTTCGCACGATAAACGTACTTCAAATTCTCTTGAAAATCGATCGTTTTATAAATATATAACTTTTTTGAATCAGCAGCCCTCAAAATTTTTTTCACCCGAGAATCTTCTTGAACGCAAGTAAATAATCCTGGCTCCCCACACCCCCAAAGATCCCGCACGAAATCCTCCTAGTCCAACGGTCCGCAATTTCATGGGACGTAAGAGCGAAGCAAAGATTGAATTTTTCGTCGGACTTTTTCCTCGGCCAGTCGATTTTTGCGATAAGAGAGATATAACCCAATCCGAGAGTACGCAAGGATTTATGCGCGGTCGAAGCCCTCGACGATTCTAATATCCTACCCGATTCGAGAATCAAGAAGATGTTCGTCTGTCGTTTTCGCGAAAGATAGAAGGAGGAGGCGGACCTTCTGCGAGGGGCATTAAATCGGGCTTTCGTTGTACATATTATACCCGGCAGATACGGTTATTTGCTTTCAAGAGTTCACATTGTACGGCTGGCATTGAAAAGCTGGACCCGTTATTTGATTGAACCATTTAAGTATATATAGTGGTATTTACGAACTTGTTAGATGACGTTTTAATATTTCCGATTTGTTTATTCGCCAAAGTAGATTGGTTTTATACATATTTATTTTGTATAAATAATTTTAATCCCTGACACCTCTTACATTAAAATAAAATAAAATAAAATAAAGTAAAACATTAAAACCAACTTTATTCCGTAAATGGATCGTTAAACTTAATACATATATATAAAAGCTTTATGTTTATAAACTTATAATGATACTCTTTGAAAGATTTAATTAATATTTGATACATTTTCATGAGCAATACAATGATTTGTAACGAACTTTTGGATTGCAAATGTACTTTTCGGAGGAATAAATAATTCAAAATTTAGTACTATGTTTATTCTGGTGAAATATGAACTGAAAATCCGATTCCGAAGCAGCTTGGCTGTGCTTCGTTGATTTAGTGATTTTCATTCATGTAAAAACAAACATATAAATTTTGTATTACGTCAACGTATATTTGCCATTTTCTTTCACAATTTACGACATATACAAATAATATTTATACAGTAATTATAAATCGCATAATTTTCTACGCCATTTACTTTGATGGATCGCGCTATAGACACATAGGTACGATATTTAAATGAAGCTTTTGCAAATATTCACGTCTCTAATAACAATAGAAATGTTATTGCGATGCAAAATAATATCCTTTTCTGCGGTAACGGTTATTTCAAATTATTCATTAAAATTTAAAAATTGTTAAGAGGCATTTGGGTTTATTTGACTGTATATTAAATCTTCAACTTAAGGATTTTGATAAAACTTCTGTGCCAAAGATAATAATGCACCCCGATAAAACAGATAAATCCTAGCCAAACTCCTAAAAAAACAGAAAAAATCACCCCTTAAAACGGACCATAACCGTCATTACAATTCGCAAACATTTACGCTCCGCCCGTACATCGCTATTTGCTGATCAAGCGCACATTCAGTCCAAAAATTTGTCAACCATTATCAGCTCCAAGTCGCGTCGCCTCTTCACAAAAACGGCAAAATAATCCGCCGCGCGAAAACAGCCGAGCCGATTTTTCGCATGACGCTCCTCGTTCCGCGCGCAAAAAGGATACACGCGGATTACTCCCGCCGCCTCTACACATCCAAACGCGCGCGAATCGTCATCGGCGCGCGATTCCGCTCGTTTAAACAAAATATACGCGCAAAGAGGCGCGCGCCCGAGAATTACGAATTACCCGCGGCGCGCAAATCCTCGCTCATTGTCGGGCCAGCGTAATTAGCCCGGAATTTTCGCGAACGCGCCGACGACTCCGCGGAGATGCTTCGCGTCCCCCGCCCCCCTCGAAAGTTCGGTTTTAACGGGCTGCTGCACGCGGCCGTTTGCTTTGACGGGCGAAAACGCGAGAGCCGGAAAGTGAATTAAACGCGACGAAAATCCGCGAGAGGAGGACCGAATTAAAGCGGCTCCCGCGATTTTGCTTTTAAATGCCGACGCGGGCTAGGCTTTGCGAAAGTTTCTGCGTTCGTTAACCGGGCGAATTTTTAATTTATTATTTAATCTCGTTTTCGGGACGCGAAGATAAAAGCGCCTCTGATGAAAAGACATTTCGGTAAGAGATTTACGGAGGTAAATGCTGGGAGATGGAATTTTGGTCGCTGAGTGTAATAAAACCCTCGACTCGGCTGACTCCAACGAGTTTTCCTTTTTCCTTACTTTTACCTTGTTTCAGATTTTGAATTCTTCCATTACAACATAATTGTAAAAAAAAAAAAATTGAAGCGAAACGAGATTTACAATTTCACTATTATTGAAGCTTTTTACTGCGTTTACATTGCTATGAAAACTGGTATATTACCCCGTTAGCCGTTGCAATTGAAGGTGGAAGCAATCAAATCAGTATATATTCTGTGCGGTATTGTAATCATTCCTTTCCACAGGTCAAGGACGTAAATGTCTCTATTGGATAGCGGTAGTTGATATCTTATTGTTGTCGGTTTACATTGTTATACTCACTTTCCCTTGTAGAATAGCCGTAGCTATTTCAAGTTCTGTTGTCAATATGTACTGAAACTCCTTCGGCGATGCTTCGGTTAGGATCAACCTGCCGCGGTCAAACTCGGGTATCGTTGTAACGCAGTAATTGAATTTGAAAACTTTCGAGTGCGCGGTTTATAAATATGCAGAGTGTCATTAAGATTGTTAAGAGTCCCCCATTAATTAGATTTAAACTTTTGTCAAAGAAAATTTCGTTTTAATTAATTTGCATGTGTCAATCCGCCATATGAAATGGCAACGCCTTCTGCATAAAAGATTTTGCATGCAAATTTCGAGAAAGAAAAAAAGGCAACGTCATTTTAATTTCCAGAGGGAAGAATTTTCCGCAAATTATTAAAAAATAAACCAGCCGCGAAAAAGCTCGTATTTACCGGTAAAATTATGACGACGGTCACGTACGCAAATTAGCCGAAATCCACGAGTGAGCATTCGCCGAAAGTCGCTCCCTCCCGGCTCTGATTATTTCCGCTCTCCCAACGGTACATCCTCTCGGTACTGGAATTTCCAAACCGGCCAGGGAAGCGTTTTTCGCCGTCTCTCAGGTTTAATCTTTTCTCGCGCCCGGCGAGAAATAGTTTCTCCGTGTATAAAGTTCGCTCGGCGTCTCTCTCTCTCTCTCTCTCTCTCTCTCTCTCTCTCTCTCCGCGTGTACGTACCAGGGGGGGAGA
>UCOL01006104.1:0-10108 GCA_900474335.1 Ormyrus nitidulus | reverse complement strand
CCCCACCTCCCTCCGCCCTCCGTGGCTCACGTGCTCTCGTGCGGGAGGATCGATCAATAGGAGAAACGCCCGTCAAGGCTGCCCTCTCTCTCTATCTCTCTCCCTCGCTCCCTCTTTTCTCTCTGTCTTCTCCGGCCGAGCTCCTCGCCCGTCTTGCGCCTCTGTTTATCTGTCGCGGATGAGTATCTGTCCCGGCGATGCGCGGCCCTTTTTTTTTTTTTTTTTTTTTTCGAAAGCCAGTTTGCTCCGCCCTTTTGTTCCTCTTGGTTTTCTATATAAGCCGAGAAGGTTCCGAGCGTCTATCGAAATAAACGTTGGTGACTGGACTTGTTGGGCACTGTTTTGTTTGGAATTATTTTGAGGTGAATTGAAATTCGCGTTTGTACAAGGAGGGCAATGTATTTTCGGTTACTTAGAACAGCCCTTTGTTGCTTTTGTTCACATAAATAATAAGGTCGTAGATCAGTTTTATTTTCGCCGCTGAAAGCAAAAATGATTTAGGTATATTGCACCTGCCACTATTGTCTTGGCTCAATTTTTCTCTTTTTTTTTTGTTTTTAAATTGCGCTTACCCTGCAGATGACATGATAACGGTTCTCTATCTTCTTGTTTACTTCGTGCGCCGCTCTTCAATAATTCTCCTCTCCGCTTTCGCCCACGGAAACGTATAATTATAGGTAACTTTAACTTGACCTGTCTTTTCCATTTCTTCGGCGCTTCTTTTATGTCGCCGCTATACAGGATCTCCTTATTGTTCGGCGCTTCGGAAGGAACCAAAAATCAATACCGAATCAAATTCTGCATCGCGGTTCGGCTTCGAGGTTTCTGGAACAGTGCGGGACGAAAGTTCGCGCGCGCAACTTTGACAATTTAATTAACATTGAACAAGCGTTAAGCCAATCGTAAAATTTTAAATCGCGTTATGAATATAAAGTAAAACGCTTTTCCTGCACCTTTATAACAAAGAAATATAGTGGAAGATAAAATGTCAAGAGTTACTTATGACATTGTGTGAATAAAACTGTTGATGACCGGGTGATTAAGCGTTGGGATATATAATTGAAAAAACGTGTAATACTCGCAGGTGCAATTATTATCTCGGATAATCGATATAAACTTAATAATATCGCGATAAGCTTTACTTGAAAATGAACTCGTAGCTGTCTAGTTTTGAGTAAAATTTTTTATATACAATTTTTTATTTCTGAACGTTTTTGAAAATCCGCTATTCAAATTACATTTATGGCTGTTCAGCTGACGTTTCTCGACAAAGGTTATGACGTAAATTATTTATATATATTTTATGGCAACGTTTAAAAACTCAAATACTTAGTGGGCTTGATCGTTAAAAGTACATTACTTTTTGTTTATTATTGAATTCATGTCATTTTAATGGAATAATGATCGTTAAATTTATGATGGCATTAAAAATCATTGAAACTGAAATTTAATTTACACTTTTGAATAAAAACATTTTTAAAGCATGAATTAAAAATTTTAATAATAAAATGAATAATTCAAGACACTTATGATTTTAATATTTTATTTACGAATATGATTGAAATGATTGTATCGCAAAAACAAAATAATTGTTATAAAAATAATTACAGTTACATATAACGTATATAAACATCACTTTCTATTATATAGAGAATTCGCTAAACCTCACCACTCGACCCCTCTAGACCTCCCTCAGACTCTCCTCGTCGCTCCCCAAAGCTCCCTCGGATTCACGTCACTTTGTAAAATTGTGGTAAACGTTGATGTAAAAAGAAACTGTTATATATTTACTGTTTTATATTTCATACACGATTCTTCGTAATAGGTTTCTAAAATTATTAAAAGATGCGTATACTGTAAATTAAATTGTTATATTTTATAAATGTTAGTTATTTTAATAGTGGAATTGTACTAGACAACGAGTCTTTGTATTCACTTTTTGGGAACGTGATGTGAAGAAAGTAGAACGTTTATTTATATATTTACTAAGCAATGCAATTATTGTTAAAAATATCATTTTTGTTAAATAATTTGAATTACCATGACATTTTTGCACCAGTCCATTGGAGCAATTATGTTAATAGAGTGTATAAGTATATATGAACGTGCAGGAAAAGTACCTCGAATTGTTTTAAGTATGTAGTGCTAGTAATTTTATGCGGCGCAGTACTGTAATTGTGTTCTTTTTAAACTTTATACTAATAATAGTGCTCAGTTCAGAATTAATTTGAAAGGAATTTAATTAATTAAATTGAAACTTCATGCTAATTGTTCGAAAAATTTCAGTTTAACTCTACCCGAATCGCGTAACACATTAAACTATGCGTAAACTACTTGTCCACCTTTCTGGCAAAGTTATTCCAAGTTTAAGCAAGTTCACTTTGCCAGTCATTGTACGTCAAAAGGATGCTTAACTTCCAGAACAAGGAAACATCTAATCTAACCTCTCAAACCCAAAATTAGAAAAAGAATTCTTATCAATTTTGTCAGTTTTCGAATCATTCAGAACAGTCTGACTATAGCTATCTCTTATCTACTTATGACTAACCCAGCCCGTAACTCCGCTTTCTATTCCCTCTCATCCGCAGAGCCTGTCAACATTTGCGAACCTCTCTTATCCGAAAGGACGATTTATCCGTCCCGCCCCGTCAGCCCGTCCGTATACGAATCTTATCTGTAGAAGCTGAAAGGAATGCAGGCAGAGGATCTCCAGCCGCCTAATCCAGGAAGCATGAACCTGCCGCCGCTGCTCATTAACCCAGTCGGTCTTACTCATCAGCATTATCATCATCGCGCTCGGCTATTAGCTGGAGGGCGCTTGCGTACACCTGCTCCGCCCCCCCTCCCGGCGTCAGGGCGTCGGAGGAGGAGGAGGAGGGACGCTCGGCGCTTCGCCCCCGGGGCGGCGCACAATCCAGTCCAGTCGGTCGCTCGCGACTGGCAGACGCAGTCGGCCAGCCGAGCTTAGCTCACCTCCCGGAGCCCGATCAGCTGCTCGCACGCTCGACGGCGGGAGAGTCGGTGCGTGCTGCAGGAACGTGCATATATATACGAGCCCAGAGGCAAGTGTCGTCGTTTGTTGTGCGTCGGCGGGAGGGAGCGGGAAGAGTGGTGCGCGGCGGCGGGAACGGCGAGCCTCTCCCCGCGCATATACATCTCCGCCGAGAGAGTCTCTTCGCGGGGAGAGAGAGAGAGAGAGAGCTTGTTCGTTTGCCCTTTTCGTAATCAATTTTTCCTGCCCCCGGCTTCTGCTCCCGAGGGAGCCCCCGGGTCGTCTGGCGCGCTGTGCTTTCTCGCGTCCGGGGAAGTGCTGTGTCGAGTGCGATTGATGTTATTATTGTCGGAAGCTAAGAGAGAGGAGAGAGAGAGAGAGAGAGAGAGAGGATTGCGTTGCTCTTGATTTCTACGCCGCTTTTACAATATTGCGCGGCTCGAGTCGTTTGTTTTACTCCTTGGTTTTTAAAGTAAGCGATTTTTGGGGCGGTAGAATTTTGTTTTGTTCGGTGTTTTGCGATTGGTTTTTATTAAAATCCTAAACGCTTGTCGCGGCTGAAATTTACGAAGGACGATTATAATAAGCTTCGCGTGCGGATTAAATTTAATTTAATTATTGCATTACGTCCGAATCAATATTCAGCCGGAGCTTCAAGAACTGTAATGAATTTAATTTGAAAGTGCATTTAAAAAGCTTTTACCTCGAAAACGTACGTTTCTAGAGCAATTTCATTCGGTTTATCTTTTCGAGTATATTCCTTTGTAAAAACGGCTAACCGTATATACCCGTAGAAATTTTCCGTCTTAGCTTTCCTTGGTTGCATTGTCCCTTGCAAAAGTGCCAATCTGTCTTGGCACTGTATACGCCACCCCTTTTTGTCCGCGCGGCTTCCCCACTTTCAAAAGGATCTTGGATCCCTTCCATCGTTCCACATCATATTTCTACTCTATCAGCTTTCAAAACGCCAATCTTCCCGCAAATTATCCGCCAAGCACTCCTCAAACCCGTCCTTTACCAAAAAAAAACATTCAGCTTTCAACTCTCGTTTCTAAATAGGAAGCCGAAGCTTCGCGAACGAGACGGCGCACACAGTGTGGAACTTACCCTCTGAAAAAAAAACACGTGACGCAGCGTCTTGCTCGGCCGACCAAGCGGATTATTCTCGACGTAATTTAGTGGACTCGGTTTTTGCGTGAATTTTTCCCCGAGCCGAGAAAGCCAGAAGAGAGAGAGAGAGAGAGAGAGAGAGAGAGGAGAGGAAAGTAGATTCGTGCGCGGGTGTGGTGAATGCTGCCGGCGAGCCGGGGACGACTTTTTGCATACTGGGCGGAATGAAGGTGCGAGGAAAAAATCGAGAGCCGGGCAGCGAGGTTGAGGCCGTGACCGAACCGAAGGGCTCGTATTTTCTACCCTCTCCCGGCGCAGCTCTTCTTCACCGCGGGGGGAACGACGCTTGACGATCGTGAGTATCTCCATATCAGCTGCCTTCGTTGCCCGGAGAGCTCCGGTTTTCTCAAACGGCTTTCCTTCTTTCGCCGGGTGATTTGGGAAAATTGCCCGCGCCGTTACCCCGGGGAAGCGTGTGCAATTTCTGCTGCGAACGAGAGAACGAAGTTTAAGCGCGAAACGGGGCGTGTAAGCTAACGTTTGGCTCTGCGAAATTTTAATTTTAGAGCGAGAATTCGGTGTATAGTTACTTTGAAAAAGAAAGAGAGTTCATTTTCTTGTCTTACGCGAATTAACTGCAGAGGTGAAAAATTGGAGTACGTCTTTATCTGCCGTAAAAAATTTCTAGTCCCTTTAAAAATGCGCCTGACGCTCCGCTCTTCACCACTGCTGTATGAATAATTTATAGGTGTCAGGATGAATGACGTGCGAATGTGGCGAAATGCAATTTGGAATGGGTGAAAGGATGATTAAAATAATAACGGTGTTACGATCAAAATCGTAAGTGTGCAGACATCAAAGAGAACGAATCGCATTGAAAATTAATTTTTGAGCGCATCCGTCTGAACGAGTATTGGTTTATTATTTGAATTAGTAATTTCACAGTTAACTGAACACAATTTATGTTTGAATTATAGTTGAAATTGTTTTTTAAACATTCGCAATGAAGTATATTAACACTCAGAGTACTTTGAATATTAATGAAAGATTATTTTATGTTATTTATAAAATTCCATTAAAAAACGTAATTTATATTTATTTATTTATTTATTTATTTATTAACCAGTTTAAAATTACAAATTTTACATCTGTGAATTCCTATAGAGGTAATGCAATTACCTGTACATAGGCCTGGTTTACTTAAAGACTATCTTTTAGGTATTTAGCAATTTGCATATTTCTTACTCGTCGCGCGCGTATATAATAAATTTATGCTCTTGGCCCTCTATAATTGTATACGTACTTTATACCATAATTACTCGAAATCACTTTCGATAAAACATAAAAAACAAGTACATATTAATGTAACGAATATTATGTTATACTATCAAATACGTACAAATTAATTAAGTGAATATGCTACATTAAAATTATGAATGTTTAAAATGATCTGATACTCGCTGTACCGCATAACTCAATAATTCGACGGAAAATGACGGGAAAAGCATTAACGTTCAATCAAAAATCAAATTAATCCGAGCGAAAATGAAATTCAACGTCGATTCTCCCGGCTTAAAGTTATTATAAAACAATCCCAGGAATTGCATAAACTTTTTATTGAAATCAAATTGAATTCGCAAAGTACACCCCCCCCCCCCCCCCCCCGGTAATCAAGCGCCATCCCAATTCGATTGCCAATAGAAATCCAATTCAAACTTATACAGCTTTCTTTCCGCGCGGATCGACGCTCCGTAAAAAATAATGGAAATGTCCTCCGATCATCGAGCCGCGAATTCTCGACTGAAGTTCGCAACGATTCGATTTAACCGCGAGTTCACTCCTCGTCGAGTGATCGCGCGAGAAGAGCCTCGACGGCGAAAAGACGAGAGACAGCGAAAAGAAAAAGAAAAAAAAAAACTAACGAGCGAGTCACTTGTTTTTACGCAAGCTTCGTTAGCCTTCCGAGCGATCGGGCACGAATCGCGCGTGGAGCGGCGGCCCGACCCTCTTGAGATATCGCTCGGAATGCTCGTCAATTAGGGCGGGGTTAGCCGCGCGAGCGAATTGCTGCCTCCCGCCGTTATATAGGCATTTTCGAAATTCGAAGTCGAACGAAGGCGCAGGGAGGGGGAAGAGGGGATCCGATTTTGGCAGAGAGGCTGGGTATTCGGGCTCTTTTCGGAGCGCTACTTTCGAAATGAGAGCTGGTTTATTGCGAGGACTTTTGGCCGAGGAAAGAACGCCCACCAGGCAATTGTTTTGTAAATTACCCGGCGAGTACGAGGGAATGTTAATCGGCCTTGTAAATTTTCACTTTTGGAATGATAATCGGGCACGACGTCGCGCGTATCGAGCGGAGAAGAGTTCCGTTGTACGTGCAAAAGTTCCGCGAATGAATATTCAGGCGTTACTTCTCTCGAAAGCAGTGGAAACGCTTCGGATGAAGTGACGTAAAAGGCTCTCTATTTCGAAACGAACCCTGCAGCTGTCGAGGCATCTTTTCATGCAAAAGCCCGTTCATTTCCAGGGCTTCCCTCCCGACTCGATTCAAAAGTGCACATAATATTCATTATTTTTTCATCCAAAAAAACGGCTTACGTCGTGACACGTCGAAAAGCAGGAGCATAGCGCGCAAAAAATTGCCTTCTTACCGCGCGGACGCCCCTCCTGAATTTCTGCGAAAGCTCCGCGCGAATGCCGGAAATAGACTTCGCCGCGCGGCTTTTATTCGTTGTACCGACACTCGACGGACGCGGAGAGAGAGGTGATTTATACGGACGGAGCATTAACGCTCGCAAAGCGCGCCGAACGGTGCGGAGACCGAAATAAAGAGCAGTTTTAAAAGTGCGCGCGAGAGCTTTTTCCTTGTGTGCCCGGGGCTTTTATACGACGGAAAACAGGCGCGCCGCTTGGCGGCCCGGCTCTCAGGGCTGACTTTCCGTCGTGACGCGCGTTTCCGGCGGCGCTTGATGAATTCGCGCTTGAGGCCCTTTGTCTTAATGTCGAAACTCGGGGCTTTATTGAGCTTACCGGGGCTGGTATTGTAAGGTCTAAATGAAAAATGGTATTTTTCTTCGGGCTTTCGTATATCGCTTTTAGACAGTTAATCTTGCTCGTTTTCCGCGAGGAGAATATTGCGGTGCGGGCAGCTTTGAGAAGTTAAACCGATAAATGTTAATGGACGTTTTATTAAGCTTAAAAATACTCATTTTGTGCTCGGCTTTTCTAAATTGTATTGTGCAGTAAATATATTATTACAACTATTATTCAATTCTTGCATCCTGTAATATAATTGATAAAACAACTTTTTTATTTCAAAAGCATTGCAAACAATTTGTATACTTTTTGAATACTTTCATTGAAACTAGTTTGATTATGTATAAGAGAATTTTCAGTGTTGTAAGTCTTACTTAACGAATTGAAGCGTAAATGTTAAGTAAAGAAAATGAATTGTTTAAATAAACTACAGATGTAACACGCAATTAGACATCAAGCGTAGCGTGTACATCATTCCATTGTTCTCGTTCCGTTAAAATACACTGTCAGTAGTGACCAACAATTACTTAGTGGCCTTCTTAAAATACATTGCACAACTTGTAAGTAGCGATTTTGAAGAGTACTATAATATAATGTGATTAAGTCAACTTTACTAATTACTTTTCAAGTCTTTACTTGTGACTTTACAATTGCATAAATAAGAGTCTTGAATTAATATTATAAGCCTTCAATTTAATTGTCATAAATGACCCAACATATATAAGGTCCATTGTATCTAGAGATATATGTTATTTAAGATTTTGAATTACTTTGACTTAAATTGTTGGAAATTTATTTTATTATGGACTGAAGAATTGCTCGTTTTAAAGTTATTTAATTAACTAATTTGCAAAATTTTAAAACTTTTTTAATAATTTTACTTTTATCAATTCATGCAAATTTTGAATTTAAAAAATGCTACACTTACCCGACTTATGGAAAAAATTATCATTCCTTATCGAGATATCAGTTTTCTAAGAGAATTAACACGTTTTTGCGGAGATTAGCTATTTGAAGAATCTTCGTAAAGAACTCGTAAAAAATGAATTTTGTTAGAAAAGTATATTTGATTGATAATTGGGTTAGTTTTTGACGATGTAACGTTAATATTTCATTGGTCTTACTTCTCTTTTATCTAACGAAAAAATATCAAAGCTTGAATACAGCTCGAAACATCAGTCATTCCTAGTGTTTATATTTAAAAGATTAGATTTAATGTACTGAAACTATTAACTGCACTAATTGCACTCGTAAACAATATTATAAAATCAAAGAGAATAAAGTGAAATTTGCATTAGAATTAACTGTGGACAATTGATACTAAATTAAAGATTACTGATTAAGTTAAAATAATAGCAGTTTCGTCCGCACTAATGAGTGTTATTCGAGGCAGCTTAATTAATG
Organism: Ormyrus nitidulus; assembly: GCA_900474335.1. Taxonomy (NCBI): domain Eukaryota; kingdom Metazoa; phylum Arthropoda; class Insecta; order Hymenoptera; family Ormyridae; genus Ormyrus; species Ormyrus nitidulus. The sequence continues at coordinate 1,566 of UCOL01006104.1, read as the reverse complement.
TCTGACTTTCTATTTGCGAAAAAAATTCAATAAACTCAATCGAAAAACTAGAAAAGCTATTGAAGCTTGCATTATAACAAAAAAAAAAGAAGAAAAATGCCAACCTCATTCTAACTCGACATCGATCTTGCGGGCACGAAAATAATGCAATTAGCAACGAAAAAGAGAGAACAAGGAGAAAAAAAAACAACGACACGTTGCATAAGGGAGCTTTCAAAGTGCGCCCGGTACGTAAAGCACGAATGGCTCTCGCGCGCGACCGCCACTGCAATTAAATGCGCACCGACAATGAAAACAACGAGTAATGACGAGGGCTGCATTAAAGGGAAATTGAAAACTGTCATTTTCGATGATAGAAGAACGTAAGGCTTACGTCTGCATGGTACAGACGTTAAAATATCGTTATTTCTATATAGTTAATCTTGTTGGATCTACCGACTAATTAGGACAAAGATGTTGTACATTTTTAGGTCAAGTTCTTTAGTAAAGCATAATTTTTCATTTGTTTTTTTGTTACTAAATTATCTGTGTGGCGAAAAAACTGGTTTTTTATTTAATATTATAATATTATACTTATTTTAAGAAACCTTATACTTAACACTAATCATTTTTTTATTATTATTATGGATATCTGTTTGCATTTGACTTGATCGCTTAAATAAAAAATGTTTTTGGTTTAATAAAAATCTACAGTTTATCATAGTTCTTTTAGACTCTAGAATTTTTAAAAAAGCTTAAAAATACATATTTTTGAAATATGAAACTCAAAAAGCTTTTAAATTGGTAAATGTACGTTTCTATTTATTTTAGTCCCTTGAAAAAAAGTTTTCGAAATACTTTTTTTAAAAAGAAGAAAATAATTTCTTTTCCTAAGGCAAAATTAGAAAAATTGTTACCAGCATTTTGAGAATAAATAAAATATTTCGGCTGTTTTGAAAATTTTGTTCGCATTTATTCCGTTGCATTTTCAAATAAAAGATCTTGAAAAACTTTATGTCGTGGAAAAAGTAAACGGCATACGAAGCCACATTATGTACAAGTCCTAAATATCAAAGGTCAACATTTTGTAGACTAACCGTATACCCTTATGTCACGATTTTTTTGCTGCAACGCATGCTTGCTTGTTAAATGTTCAATTTAAAAAGCCCCAGCTCGATTCCTCTTTAATATCTTAACTTCATTACCACGAAACAGCATTCAGAGTATTGGCAGATCCGTCAATTACCCTAACACGCTTCCCAGCAGCCGCAAAATCATCCACTCAAAAGAGCCTTGAAGCAAAAAAAGTTAAAAAAAAGAGAAGCGGAGTAAGAATTATCAAAACACTCGATAGTCGAAGAAAATCCGCGAAAGCGTAAGCACATACAAGAACAAAACCCGCGTAATAGTCTCTCTCTCTCTCTCATCTCCACGCTCGAAGCCTCCGACCAACACAGGCGAAGTGTTGTGACCCGTCAGCAAAAGTCCTTGAGGCCCTGGCCACATAACCGCGTTCGCACGCGTTTTCGCATCTAAAAATTACTAGAAAAACTAGTGAATCCAATGGTGATTTCAATGCTGCCAAAG
>UCOL01006103.1:0-10119 GCA_900474335.1 Ormyrus nitidulus | reverse complement strand
CTGACACCTTAAAATACAGTTATAACCGTTTTTTCGAACAACTCCAAAAATTACTATCACAATGCTTCCTCTAGGAGGAAGCAAAAAATAATTCTCTTTTTCTAGAACGATGCATGAGACCATACAATGGCCGTCTCGTCTTAGGGACCATGTACATAATGCGCTCTTCAGCGCGCAGCCTCGGGGCTAATGCGGTGCTGCGTTGCGGCTGCGCTGCGACTGTGATCCGTTTGCATTCGTATTGTCCTATCGGTATCCTACTAAATTGAATTTTCAACTTAAAATAAGATTCTTGTAAAACAAATGGAATGATGTAGCATTCCGCAAGCACCTCAGAACGTTGCGCCACCGCCGAGCGCAGGTCTTATGTATACATTGTCCCTTACAGAGGCAACACCGCCAACTATATGAGCTCTCTCTCTCTTTCTCTCTCTCTCTCTCTCGCTTACACCCTCTTTTCTTTAATCTGCAGGCGGCCAGCATTCAAGAATGGGTCAGTCAAACTTTAAGGAATTTTTCCCTTGAAAAATTTCTCAGAAGAACTAAAGATATGGGCGAGCTAACCCGGCCGCTTGGTGAAATTCCTTAGTGCACGCACCACCGATTTAGGCGATAATAATTCTCTCTTTCCTGCACAAAATTTCCCACTCTTCCTAGCGCATCGGCACGCTTATTCCTCCCCCCTTTTTTTTTTTTAGTCCACCGTCTTAGTCCTATAAAAAGGCCCCCAAAAGGGCTAAACTTTTAGTGTCGTAATCATTCTTAAACTGCGTGCAGGTCAGCCGCTCCGCCGTTTCTGCTGGAGTCGCGTTGTGATAATTCATAATTGTACGCGTTCAATTTGCGTAAATCTTGTAAGAGTACCGCAATTGCCGTTGAACCGCGTTGGTTAGTCGCGCTGCGCCATTCCTCCGTTATAATAGAATAGCATTTTTGGCACTTCAAGCTTCACTGTTTCATTGATTATCGCACCCTCGCATAAGCCGAGCTATTGTATTTTGTACTGAGAAATAATTCCCCGGCAGTGCAAGTGCATCCTTATAATTATTATGAGAGCCAATAAAACCGAACACGCGCGTCGGTTCAACCAGCTTTATCAAGCTGTCGGTCAGCCTATCTCAAGGGATCATCTCCCAGCTCTAGGATTACAGCAGGTGAGTATTTGTAATTAATTATAACCGAATCATAAGTCAATTATTGGGAATAACCGCGTTCATTCTTAAAGGGGTTATGTTACGAAAAAAATTTCCAAAAATCGAACATTTTTCTTATTAAAAAATAAATGTTTATGCAAAAATATCAAAAGTTAAATTAGATCTTACCCGACTGTTATATCATTTTTTTTCTAAAAAGTCTCCTTACTTGCCGAATGACTACCTTAACATTTGCTTAATTGGAAGCTTCAATTCCGTAGTGATGATTAATGAAAAAACGAATTATCTGCCTCGGCGTAACAATTTTCCCGCTCAGATTGCCTTGACTATCGTACAAATCAGTCCGGTGCAATAAGGCGTCAATCTGTCTGATATCGGCCGTAACAGTATATATCTATGCCACCTTATTCATTTTCAGCAATAAACAATTACTCACACTGGACGTTCTATTTGCTTTTAGAATATCGCTGGATTTTATAAAATTAAAGTAGCGTATTTAGGGGTTATCGGTCTCCTCTGCGTACGCGGCGACGTTAGCTTAGGCTTACGCTGGCAGCGGCAGCACGTGTCGGAAGCAGACCGAACTGTCCTGCAGTTAAAACAATTTAAATATCCAAAACAGGCGTATTATTATCATTGTATTGATATGCTTAGCTAAAATTTGAGTTTCTTCCTCGCAACGTATAAAAGGCTCTTATCAACTACGGCTCGACACAATAAGCGTGAATCATGTGACCGCAGCGACATCACGAAATTGTTACTGATAATCTGAGGTCCGTCTGAACCCTGTTAGTCTGCGGAGAAAGAACGACGCGAACGGTCGCATGTAAATTTTGCTATTTTATTTGACAAGAAGCATCCGAGACGTGCTAGTGGCGAAGTTTAGTGAAGCACCTTTTAGAAAAATGGGCGATCCGGAGGAGGATTGTTGCGAGAGGCGATTTCTTGAATTCACAGAATACGAGGAATTACAATTTTCTGATAATAAGGTATCACCGGTATTTGTATACGTGTATTATTGTAACATTTAAAATTCTAATTGATATTGACTCTTATTCCAAATTATTAATCTACGTATGTAATTGTAAAAATAAATGTAAATTACGAGTAAAAAAAAATAAAAATTTATTGTATTAAAGAAATCTATATTGTACTGTAAAAATTTGCTTTCCAAAAATTTGAATGCTGAACTTTTTATAATCTCCATTTCATGGATTGTTAAAAATATCTCTAAAATTGAAACATCAGCGTATGATTAATAGAGTTATAAATAGAAATGATTTTTTTCAGTTCAATAAACTCTGACAAATTTTCAATGCAATTGTTGCATAAAAATATAAATGTTGTAATTGCCGCTTTCTTACTGCGCGTCATTTCTAAATATTGTAAAAGTATTATGATCGAGAAGATTATAAGAAGGTCAATGATTTCTTATCAATGCAAATCATTGACTTTCTTAACTGCGTTTATCTAATTTAATGAAAAATGTATTCAATCATGTACTCATATATGTATTTATATGTATTAAGATTTATTAATATGTTAAAATTTATTGATTACAGTAATAAGAAATAGCAGTTTTCAGGGCATCACTGTATACTATAGTATTCTTATATTATTATAATTATTACTACTAAATAACAGTCATCCTTGTTTACACTAATTTTTTATATAAGAAAAAAGATATAGAAACTTTAAAGAAGAATTAAACCGTTTCAAAAGTAAACTCGTAAAATAAACCCATAAAACGCGCAGGACCAATTTTCGTGCAGCGTTCCAATATTTCATAATCACCAATCGCCAGATACTTGATTACCTTCGCTTCAAGTCGAATAGTTTAAAAAATCGGATAGTGTACGATACATCAACAGCATTTCTAAGATTACAGAGCATAAACATTGGAGGGTCTCTCTGACTAGTAGAAGTGAATGAAAATTACGTCAGTCTCTTTTGTGCAGTGCTTCGGTGAGAGTTTTTTTTCCGCATTGACTAGTTTGTATTAGTAAAGCTTTGAGCTGTTCTGCTACCAAGTTTAAGAGGGCTGAATTATTTTCCTGAATCAATTGATGTAATAATAGTTCTTTTTTTAATTGCGCAAATTTTTACTCGAGCATTTCCGAATTCTGTATTCTTATATGCTTAAATTACCTACTGTAAAAAGTAACTCGCGTTATCAGTTACGTTTGATTGACGCATGGAGTTGAAAGGGTACATCACTTCGTCGTGCAATGTTATTAAATTTAACGAAACTTACTTCGTGCACGACTAATAATCTGCACGTGATTGCGAAGATTAATAGATCTGTACCGATCGCAATGCTGGTACACGCGTTCAATATGAAAGAGAGAAACAGAACAAGCAAGTGACAGTGTAGAGGGGTGACATACTCCAGCAAGCCGTGCGAGAGCAAGAGTAAAAGCTGCCGAAAGGGTTATGTACATGTATATAGTTTCGAGCAGACGTCGGACTCAGTCGAAGGCATTCGTGCCTCGCGACAATAGCAAGCATACTAATAAAATCTTTATAAGCATTTCCATCCGAATCTCGATTCGATATGTTAATCGATTTGTCTTACTTTTTGCTTTTCCGTATTTTCGATTTTAATAAAAACAAAACTTTTAATTAACCTGTTAATTAATTAAAATTTAATTTAATAATTTAAATTATTTTAAGCAATTTCAAATAGGTTAATAATTAAAAAATTCGTGTGTACTAATAAGCGTCTAAAGGAAGGCAATCGTCGTAGCTCGATTTTAATGCAAAAGAAAAGATAGCTTTTTAAAAAGAAATTATTTTTGACATCGAACAAGTTTTACTAAAGCTAACTCGAAAACGCTAAATTTTTCGAACGATGGTTATTTATCCCCTTCACAAAACATCGATCTAACCTTTTCTGCTAAATTTAGAATTAATGTAATTGTTCCGAATTTTATAAAATCCCTTCCTTATTACTGCATACTGATTTAGACGGAAGCGGGAATTAAGTGTAATCATTCATGGTGTGACAACACGTAGATAAATTAAAATTAATGCGAACTTTTAACATTTCTGTTTCAAGAAATATTTATAATTCAAAACACAAATTTAATAATCACACTTACTTATAACAATCAATAGTGAGTATTGATGACCGCACATCCGTGTTCCGGTATCGCTTTAAAATTCTACGTAAACACGGAAAGAGAAAATAATATTTACAAGTTCAGAGGAAATATGAAAATTCAATGAAAGTAAATTTTAAAACGATAAGGCACGAATGTTTGTTTTAAATAACATAATTGTAAACTGTTTAAAGTTTTGAAATTTAAAAAAGGTCTAGTGTATTGAATTTTTCTTACACATTTAGCTTGACATTCAATTAATTAACTAACACGTGTAGGTAATAAGCTTGTATATGAAGTTGAGGTTAGAAATTATCAGAGATTTCCAAATACTTTATTTCTTGTCAACAAATTAAAATGATGTCTTAATCAAAATAAACTATTTGCAAAAATTATAATATTTATTTATAGATTCTAATTATATAAATTTAAACATTAATTAATATTTAAGAAAAAAGTAACTTAAACACGTATTTACTTTGAATTTCCTTCGAACGTAGACATTAATTAAACCGAGTTCAGTTGGAATTTTTTGAAAAGTGTTTCTTTGAATAAATGTTAGCCTTCGAATGGGACGTCCTGGAAGGGGAGTGAACGCTCACATCGCAGCCGTAGAATATTAGCCAAAACCTATAGTCGTCACAAACAAGAGCAACAGTCTCTCTCGAATGTCGCGCGCGCTAACTTCTATCACGTTTCTCTCTAATGTGTTACGTTTCACTCCACTAATGTGTCGCGTTCCTTTCTACTTCTGCGTCAAAACAAAACTAAACATGTAAAAAGGAATCAGTGTCGTCGATCGAAAGATGCGCGAGTGTGCAGCGCCAAATATTTTCTTGTTTACATCGCACAAAGTGCGCCAATTACGCTGAATTCCTGTGTCAAGGACTCGGAGAGATGCCGAAACGTAAGTGCGAAAGTGACAGCGAGCTACAGGTAAGTAAATCAGTGCGACTGCTGTAATTTATAAAAGTGCTTGTTTTTAAGAGGACAAATATTTTGAAAATAGGTTCTTAGAGTTATAAACAATGTCAAATGACAAAACTTAGTTTTCGAAACAAAACAAATCTGATGAATTTAAATGGATTCATTTCTACATTTAAACCATTGATTGTTGAATAAAAAGTAAAAATAATTATTAACTGCGGTGTTTTGACTAAAATCTGAAATCACTCATAAATATATGTACAAAAACAGAAAATTAAAATACCATCAATCATAAAAGTGAACATAAAAATTAGTTTTTTAATTGGTTTAAAAAAAAAGTGTACTGTTAATAAATCAGTTAACAATATATAACCTACAATTTAAAAATCAATCAGTTAGCAATACATAATCTACAATTGTGTTGATTGCGTGCCTTGATGCAATAAAGAAAACAATCTTCCATGTTCTAAAAAAATATATTGTTTTAATTGTAAAACTCATCTACACAGTAAAATAGAGATTTTGGGGAAAGTGTCATTCAAGAATTTCTATTTTAAATTTTCTTCTAACTAAAATTAAAAAAGTAACTTATTTATCTTACTAAGTTGGTTATAAAAAATAAAATTTGTTTTGTTAAACATCGAAAACTTATTCAAAATTGTATTAATTAAAAACTAATTTAATTTACTTCTTCAATTAAATAAACCTTGCACCTTCCGTAATTGCAAAGTTTTTGTTAAATATCGTTTATAGATCGATCGCGCAACAGACTTCAATTCTATTGTCTTTTAAAAAGAAGCGTGGAACGTAAAAATGGAGCAAAATGGTGACGAAAATTTGTGTGTTTGCGAATTTAGTATTAACGAGTTACTACTTGTTTTTCTTTTGATTCTCAATTTGATACTCGTAAGATCTTATTTATTTTTTTTAATTAATTTCATAGGATACATTCTTTTTTAATTCATTAAAAAGGTTGCACAATTTTGACTCATGTTTTATCTACATACGTTATTTTCATTGTCTCCTTTCGTGTGAAAATATAATTTTTAAATTGAAATTTTTAATTAAGCCTTACAAATTTCAAACAAATGAGTCAATATTGTAAAATTAAAAAAAGAAAAACTAATTCATGAAAGTTTATGAGAAAAAATTTTAAATTGAGTAAAAATATTTAAATATACATCATGTATTAATGATTTTCTAAGGGCAAAAAATTATTAAAACATCTTTTATACAAACTTTATTATTTTGAATGTCATGACCTTTACTTAAATGAAAAACTTTAATTTCTTTGAAATTTATATTTAATTCTTTAGTTAAATTCGTAGAAAATATGCTTCGAGTAATAAACGAATTTTTATTTTCGTCGCATTTGCGACTTCGTATAAGATTAAATTTCTTGAGAATATAATTCACAACCAATTTCAGTGGGTATTAAAATCTAGTTTTATGCATATTTTTAATTTGGTTAAATCTACTTTTAGTATATTTTAAAATTCATTATTTCTATGTATACATTGTTAAATGTCCCTAACTTTAAAAATTGAGAAATCAGTGAAAATTGGGTTTAAAATATTTCTATAAAACAATGCTTTCTCAAATTCTTTCTTTCAAGTTCCACGGCTTTGTCCAAACAAACAAACCTTTTTCTTTTTAAACTAATTCCACCCTGCCACCCAGAAAAATTGCTCTTTTTTAAGCTAAATTGCATGGACTGCCTTCGGACTCTGAAACTGCCATTTTTCGTTGCAGATGTCTGACGCGGAGACCACAGATGAGCTGAGGACACCGGTGCGCGGAAAGCGGCGCCGGCGCATCAGTGACGTCATCGACACTATGGGCGATCGCGCCGATTGGCCTGCCAGTTCGCCAGCCAGCACGAGTTACATTTTCGGCTCCTCCTCCTCCTCGTGCTCGACGCCCTCTTCTGTCGGCTTCGTCACGCCGCAGCGGAATCGAGCGGCATGGCACTCGATGGTTTGCTCTTTTAAACTTCATTTTCTTCTCTACTTTTCGCTAACAAAAGATTTGTGAATCAATACTATTATTATTTAGTTGTAATCTTTTGTAGTGAACGTAATTCGATTATAGGACAGTGGCATCAACTAGTGCTTAATGATTTTTCGTTTAGATATAGATCAACCATACTTAAAAGATATTTCGAAATTAGTACATTTATTTTCATAAAAGTTGAATTGGAAAAATCATTTTCTAACAATATAAAATAAAAAGAAAATTAAAATTAAATCCATATTTGAAAATATCAGGCTTGTTCTTATCAATTAGAAAACAATTTATTTAAAAATTATTGTTGACAAAATTGACTTTTATAGAAAATTGATAATGATTAATTTTTTAAATATTTTTCATTACAAATAAGTAAATAAATATTTATTGTTTCAGGCATCTCCCGACTTAGGCTATTCAGCGACGCCCGATTGGTACAAAAGAGTCGACTCCAATGATGCAACTGTTCCACGAGCAGACGACGACAACTATTCGTTGTAAGATTATAATTTTTTTTGCTAATATGAAAAATATTAAAAAAAAATTAATTCTACTAAATGTAAACTTAATTTTTTCTAAATTTTGTCTTAAGGCCGCCCACGCAGGAAATAAAGTCCTCCACTCATAGAGACGCTGATAAATACAACATGCAGCATAGGAATCGGGGAAAATGTATCATTTTTAATCACGAAAATTTCGACACGGGCTTCGAGCCGCGCGAAGGTTCTAGAGCTGACGCGCAAAGAATTGAACAGACCTTCGTCAATCTTGGATTTACTGTTGAAATCTGCGACGACTATGACCACAGTAGCGTAATGAATAAAATCATGGAATGTAAGTACAGTCAAATTAAATATGCATTAACTAACTTAATAATTAAACATTCGATTCTTTTCTGAATACAAGATGATGTGTAACAGTGGAATCTTTAAAAGTTTTAAAAAATCATGAAAAAATATTCACATTAGAAAAATGGTTTATATCTGTAATTTCATTGAATATAAAATTTGTTTTTTTATGCTGTTTGTATAGTAAGTGAAGAGGATCATACCGATAATGACTGTATATGCATTTTCATACTTACGCATGGACTGAAAAATGATTTTATCTGTGCTAAAGACGTTGTTTACAAGATAGATAATGTATGGAAGCCTTTTACTGCTGAAAAATGTGTAACGCTTGCTGGAAAGCCAAAACTTTTTTTCTTTCAGGTAAAAAATTTATTTCTTTTTTTATTTCAAAAATATTATATTCTGTATCATTTTGCTTAACTCTACATTATTTTGTAGGCATGTAGAGGAGATAATCTCGACGGGGGTATCAAAATGCAAAGTTTTGGAATCACTGAAACGGATTCATTAACTACTTCCTACAAAATTCCAACACATGCTGATTTTCTGTTTGCATACAGTACAGTTCAAGGTAAAATTAAATTTTCAAAAGTGATTAAAAGAAGTATATTTTATGATTAAAAATATCAAAAGTTATTTTTAAATCATATTACATTTACGTGTTAAATTTCACTAATTCACATAATTCTTGATTTTTAGGTTTTTATTCTTGGAGAAATCCAGAAGAAGGTACCTGGTACATACAAAGTTTATGTGATATATTAAATGAACACGCTGCAACCACTGATCTTGCGAGAATGCTGACAATGACGGCACGGAAGGTAGCGACACAATTCGCCAGTTTCAACAATCTCGATTCTTCTTTGCACGACCAGAAACAAGTACCTTCGGTCACTTCAATGCTAATACGTGACTTGTACTTTTCACCGAAAGATTCATAAGTACCTGAAGAACTAAAAGGCTATGCCAATTATAGTGCCTTCGAGATTAGGAAATGAGATTTTTGTAATTAATATTTAAGTTCTAAGATTCGTAAAACGAATTATTAATATTTTGAGTTTTTTTATACTTTCCTAAAGTAGAAAGTAAATAGTTCAAAGTATCAAAAGACAGTTCTTTAAACTATAGACAACTTAAAATTTTGTGATGTACAGAAATTTAAAAATACTTATTTATACATATATATAATTTAAATTTTTACTTTTATATTTAAATAGTTTTCGTCTTTAACAGAAATAAAAATTATCAACGTTTGTAACATATAAACACGTTTCATTCATTCTAGAACTTTTACCTTATATATACATATACACACTAATATTTAATATTTAAACAACGGCTTAGCCAAGTGTATTGTCTAATACAATGAAAACAAAATACAATGTATATCAGCTTTTTTTGCTACTGTAATTTTAATTCCATGATGCTTAACTATTACATAAAATTAAAATAACAAATTTTTTTTTACTTACTCTATGGAAATATTTATGATTCAAAGCTGATGTTTGAATAAAAATTGACTAATATCATGATCACGAATTCCACAAGTTCCACTATTTTTGCGATCTGACGAAGATTCCGATTAAATAGTCAACCAATTTTGCATTAGCTTATTTTCTTAATAATTTGTACAAATAACTTCTTTCATAAACGAAAATGTGAATGTTCCTCCAAGAAAAGTACTTAATTTTTTTATTTCATAAGTAATAACTACAATTTTGTATTGTAAACTCCTAATATTTTGGTAAGATAATTAAATTTAGAAAAGTATGTGTATTTTAATAACTAAAAAGACACTGAAAAAACTTTTAAATATTTAGCAAATCTATTCTAATGTGACTAAAAAGGTGCATTTTTAATTTAGTTGAATTTTTGAATATCTACTTTTTTTCCTGCACCCGTTTGTAGTTTAAGTTTCAAGATGAATTTTTTTTTACTTACTCTCTGGAAATATTTACGAATGAATTGTTTAAATATTAATTATTTTAAAAAATGAATGGGCCTATAAAATGACTTACAAGGAGAACACATGACATATGGGTAATGGATTTTCCTGTAACTTTGGGATATGTTTTCTAA
>UCOL01006102.1:0-10122 GCA_900474335.1 Ormyrus nitidulus | reverse complement strand
GTATTGAGTATTGAGTGTCGACTATAAATTCGAACCTCAGTCATTTATCGCCTATCGATAGAATGTGCATCGACGCGGAAAATTATAGCGTGTTTATAGATTGGTTTAATATCTCGATATATTCATTTAAAAACTTATTGCGTGAAAAATTATTTTGTTTTGCATAATTAGCACTCTTATTTTGTTTATTTTTGTTAATTAATATTAATAAAACTGTGATACACGTGAGATACACCAAGTATCGCAAAGCCTATTATTATATTATTTTTGTAAAGGGGTTTACCCGTTGATAAATAAATAAATAAAAAAATAAATAAATAAATAAATGTTAGAATCAGGAAATATGTCTTTAATAACCTGTATACTTTTAATCAAAAATAAAAATGAAACGTATCACTTTACAAAGCCGCTACGCTACTTTCTTTTTACAGATTCTGGATATCAATTAATAATAATTTTTTTGTTTAATGTTAATTTATTAATTAATTGTTCGAAAAGTTAAATTACATTTATAATATATTAATACATTTCAATCTTTTGAATGTTTAAAATATATATTTTAAATTTAAAATAACTCCTGCTGAGTACTCTGGCCATGTTTTCGTCGCGAAACGATTGGAACGCCGAAATTCGGAATGACGACGGATTTTGTTTTTACCCAAGAAATTTTGGGCTAGAATCTAATTTTTATTTCGATTTGCAATGGAAGCGAGCAACGCTGTCTATATTTGTACAGTACACTTGAGAGCTTATTGATTCAAAGTTATTTGCGTAGCTCCTTCGATTTTACACCGAGACGACATCGCGACCAACTATCAAGTGCCAGCCGACGAGACTTGTGCGTATGAGCTCGTTCATTGTATCATTAATAATTACAGAAATTGCATACCGTAGATCAGTGAACGAAAGGAAGAAACCTGTTTTACTTTAGCCTAAGTAAATTCAGATTTTCAACCTCGTATATCTCGAGAGCTTTTCATTTTTAGACTTTGTGCTTATTGAAATTTTTCATCAGAAGGCCATGATGTATAATATATCGAAAATTCAGTTAATTTTACCGAGACCCAAAATCCAAAAATATAAAGGCGCGGGGCCCTCTGTTAATCTAATTAATATTGTCTACTTGCGCCGAGCGACTTGCGCTTGTCGACGAGGTGGGATGACTCCACACCCCACCCCACCCCAAACGAGGTGGGCAAATGAGGTAGAATTTCGATCTCTGTCTCTTACCTATGTTTTGTTGAAATCCCTTCCTGCAGTTTCTTGATTGGGGAACTCGCTATTTTATATTACAAATGTTACCAATGAAAGGGTAACGCGCGCACAAAAGTATTCGAGGAAATAAATATAGAACAAATGTTTTCAATTTGATTAAATAATAACTTTATTGATATCTGCTTTCGAAGCTGTCTCGAAGACGAATGCATAAAAGAAAAGTTTTTTTCTTGATTCCTTGGAGTACCTGCTTCAACTATTTTATTTATTTATTTCCCGGGAAACGGTAAATAACGAAAAATTGAAAGACAGCGCTCCTATAGCCTGAACGTCCGCGAGATAACCTTTTGTTCTCTCACCCCCGATCGAAGGGAAATCTGCGTCCACGGAAGACCCTGTTCGATTGCCGTGACGCGGCTTACGTGGAGGCATCAACTTTGACCTCCACGTCGGAACGCTCATTTTCGACTGTTTAGACACTTAATAATTTAAATTTGAGGTTCACCAAAAAGGCAAGGAAATTACAAACAATATTTAAATTCTTTCGCGAACAACAAAAATAATGTACTCGTAGGATTTTATACATTTCGTTTATTCAAACACGATTCTAACGCGCAAGCACTGCTGCTTGAATATTAAGATACAATTAAAAAGAACATTATAAAAGAAATATTTCGGGAAACTACCTGTTTCGAACGTGCATTTGGCTCCTCGAATATAGCGGGGCCTCGAGTCCTCGACTCCGCCCGCAGCGACTTACGACTTTCCTTTTGGACGAGTGAAGACTAGGGAAAAATTTCAGTTTTATGCAACCGCAATTTTGTGCTAATTCGGACAAAGTAAGGAACCGAAGTTTTACTTCGGGATGCCTATTAGTCAGTTTATGTGCAGAAGCGCGCGAAAAAAGTCATTAACTGCAAGCGTATTTGTAAAGCCGCTAATAAAAATGTTGAAAGAGCCCTTGCCCTGATTACGTCACCTGCGTATCGGTGCAATGAAGCTGTGTACGATGGTTCCGCGAAAAGAGATCTGCATCAACGGCTCTATAAATATCTGGCTGCTCTCTCGCGCGAAATACATATATTAAAACGGGCGCGCAGTACACAGAGAGAGGTGTTCGGCGCGCTCCACATATTTCGCAAGCGCGTCGCTTGCGCGAACCTAGTTTTAAAAGCGACGATGATGATCGGCAGCCGTTAGGTAACGTCGGCAAAAGCACCTCTTCGGTGCGGCGCTTGCATTGAAGCGACAGTCCGTCCGCGGACGTTCTCCCGACCTTTCCGCCACGATATGGCAACGGCGAGCGACGCCTTCTCGCAGACGCGGCTCTTCGACCTGCTGTCGGGGAAGAGCGACGAACGGGACCTCCTGGACGTTCTCTGCACCGTCCACAAGCTCATCTGGGCCTGCGTGATCATTAAGTGGATCAACTTTGAAGTCTGGTGGTACGTCGGCGGTGGCATGCCCCTCCGCCGTTAATCGCTGCTACTGGCTAATGGGGATCGCTTTTGCCGAAGCTCTGCTTTGTTGGGAAACGTGAGGCTTTTAGCCGCTAATCCGATGAGGACGCTGAGTTTGAGTACGAGAAGCCTGTTTGCAGAGTGACGGCTGCTTAGACTATAGGAGATTTATACTCGTTGACGAAGAATTTTGCGCAAGAGGAACGGCTTGTTTATAGCAATTACTATTGGCCCTGAAGGGTAATTTTGACTAGTTGTTTTTTTAATAGGCTCTTTGCTAATGCCCAGGAGGATCGACTTACAACCAAGTAACCAAGAAAAATTTGTAGAAAAAAAAAAACAGCATGGATAGACACTCTGTGAAAAGGCTTTTGGCATTTTCTCGTAAATAACATTTTATAAATCAATTTTAACATGTTTTTACTATTTTCTATTTCATTCAAGCTTTTTCCATAAATTTCTATCTATTTTAAACGCTTTATAACGCTCCATTACGATACCAACGGATATTCGCAAAAATTATAGTTTTCAAAATGAATTCTCATAATCAATATTTTTTTCTTTAACTAAAATTTTCACTGGCAATAATCGGCTTTTCTGAGAAATGTGAGTTTTAAATTTTTGAATCAGAAATTCCAAGTAAAAGTGCAAGCGTGTAATCCTGATTTTACTTAAATTATATATAAAATAAAGTTACATTGAAAATAGATTAAAAATGAGAAATAAAATAATAATAATTTTTATTAGGCATTTTTTTCGTGCTTAAAGTTAATAATACACGGAGAGAAATATTTCAGTAAAAATTAAAAATATTTGAATAAAAATTATTAAACTTTCTGGTAATGCAAGCACAGACTGCCAAAACCCAAAAAATTATCATACTTTTTAGAAAATGTTACTGAAATTTCAGGAACATTTAATAAAATTACACGAATTTTAATTACTAAAATTTCATTAAAATTTACTAAAAAATATGGTAATTTTTTGGGTTTTGGCAGTTTGTGCTCGCTTTTCTAAACAGTATAGTAATTTTTACTGAGACTTTTTCTCCGTGTATGTCTCGCGATATCTATTAATCCACTAAATCTCGAAAGAAATCGAATATTATTTCTTCTTTCTTGTTCACGACAGATTTAGAGGGAAGAGACAGTAAATTATCGATCAGCGACATGCTGAAAATCTAAGAATCACGCAACGCTCTGACACGATTCATCCAACCAGATGCAGTTCAATACTGTGGACAACGAAAATAAAGTACTTAAGTGCAAAAAAATTGTAATTTTAATCGACGTGACAACGAAAAATGAGCTGGCAAATGTGTAGAAAGTGAAATTTGCTCAAAAAAGCTTTTTCTGTAAAAACGAGCTCATACAATTTCACATGTAGACTATTCCATTTTGAATTTCCTTTTTATTTATCTGGTGAAATTTAAAAGATAATCGAAGGCGATAGTAGTAATTGATGATGAGTAGAACTCAATGTGCATGAATACAGTGCGAAACGAACAGCCATTTGTTTTGGCGATTAATCGAAAAACAGCATAGTATTATTTGTAGCTTACTTTTTGGTATATTTTAGGAACATTCCAAAGGATCATTCTTTCGCAACGCGAATTTTTATTTATTTTAGTTTAGGCTTACAGATTATTATTTTTTTTATTGACCTGTCATTGCTGTCGCGTTTCCAAAGAAATGTAGTCTTCTTTGTACAAGCGAAGCTAAAAATTAATAAACTATTACTGAATTACTGAAAGCATTTTTGGTATTGAAGTATATTCAAAAAGATGTTATCAATAATAGCATCATCTCCTCTTATTTCTAGTAATTCTGATTTTGAATACTATATCAAGCAGCTTATTTTAAAAAATTAACATTATTCTTTTTACAAAATTACAAATTATTTTACAAATTTCATTTAAGAAAGATCCAAGTTAAAATGATATTTATTATTGTTTACAAAATGTATAAAGCTGCTGTCAAACAAACTAGAAGAAAAACAAACGTTTTATTTCTTGCTTTTTGTCGGTTATGTATAAGTATAGCCTGTTTGGATTGTATTAGAATTTAAACTATAATGTAAGTACGTTGACAATAACGCTTTTCAATGCACAATTGCAAGTACACACGAATACTATTTTTTAAAATATCTATTTATCTCAAATGCACCCCGAAAATATTTGTGGTGACGCATATGAAAGAAAAAAATCCTTCATCCATCGAACTAAGAGTCTGTGCTTCCTTGCAAAGTCCCGGTCGTTTAGCAGAGATTCGAAACCGCGAGTCACCCACGCCTCGTCTACGAAGACATGATCCAATTGTTTGCCGTTCCTTTCTTCTTTCGTTTTCCTCACAACCTTTCATTCACACCAATGTGAGATGGTCCAGCTTTAATGGAAAACATAAGTAACTGTAGAACTTATTAATGTTAATCATCTAAAACGTTCTTTTCACAAAATTACAAAAAGTCTTGGATGTTTAAATTAATCATTAATCATTATCTCCTTTACTATAAATGTATCGAGAAATGAAAAACGAATTATTAAAAGATTTTTAAGGAATCAACTGGTTCTACTCTCCAAGGTTCATTGAATAAAAAAACTAATGAACTGAAAACTAAATTAACATCAGAAAAAGTGAAATAAACTACACTGGGAGAAAAAAAGGAATAAAAATATTACTATTTTGTATCGTTATTTCAGATATGAGAAGTAAAATAATGATATTTACTGCATGAATAGTAAATATAAAAATAAAAAATTGTAGACATGGGAAGAAATATAATAATACTTATCATATGAATAGTAAATATCAAAATCGAAAATGCTAGTTAATGCAAAAGATGCAGTAAATATTATTATTTTACTTCTCATATCTGAAATAACGATAAATAGTAATTGTTATTCTTTTTTTCTCTCATGATTTACTAAAACCAATCGTATTATAATATCTTATTTCGTGGCCAATTCCAACAAAGTAAAGCTTTTACAAATACTAATGCATCCTCGTTGTATGTTGAAGTGACGAAAATCGACAAAACGCTCAAAATAAACTTAACCAACAAAAATCGATTGCATTCGCTCAGGAAGATTTCAAAATTCCTCGATAAATAATCTATAACATATGAGACTGAAGCGAAAAAAGACTGCAACTGTAGCTATATCATTCTGACATATAAGTTACTCGAAATAAAAAAGCTAAGGTCTCCAAAGAAAAGTTCACGAGACGATCTCTCTTAAAATAAGCCCCGCGACGTCTCCACCAGCTGTGATCGCGTGACCGGGAATCAGATGCAAATGTAGCTTGCACTTTTCGGCGACGTTATAGCGCGAATTCAAGGACAATGCGGGGAAATGCAGCTCGACGGCAATGCATTATAGGAAAGGCAAGAATTTCGCCAAGGGTAAGTGACGTAAGCGTATACGTATATATGTATCGGGCGTTTGGAGAGGCGATGCACTTGTTCTTTTCTTGGATAGTTCAGCGGGAGTCTTTTAGGTGCATTTTACTTTCTATTACCGAGATTGGAAGCTCTCCCTGTTCAATGTCACAGACGCAACATCTGACAGTTTAATTTTTAAACGGATGTTCCATTTTATCACTGTTTTAATGAATTGTTCATGTATAAAATCTTTTTCCAAAATTAAGCACAACTATTGGCTAGAAGCTGAGCTTAATCCTAAAAATCAAAATGGCAACGCGGCTTCTCGAGTGAAAACCAGAAGCACTTGCTCCGCGGGATGGTTTGCGAAAGCCGATCGATGTGAATCAAAAGAAGAGGCGGAACCTGTAAAACAAAGGGACGTTCGCGACGTGGCAGCGTTCGATATTCCGCGCATCGTGTTCAACGCTTTATTCAACAGCTTCGTAATTACGACGGAAACCGAGGTGTCGCATCTTCGTCCAAAAATAGAACAAAATCTACGGTTGCATTTAAAAACGTGTATTTTTAACCCGTTGAAAAAAGGTTTCAGAAATCTGATGAGCAAATTTCTTAGTATAATGATTTATGAACAATTTAATTAATTATAGGGCTTTATCGGCTGGAAAATTGTCAATAAAATTTCCTGCTAAAATTAACGGAAAATCGTGTAAATTTTCTTGTAAAATTCTTCAGCCACTTGGAGGCGCTGTAAAAATGAAATGATAATATCTTTGATTCTTTGACAACCGGAGGGATTAGAAGCAAGTAACCTTTCGAGCAGTAACCGGTCTATATGTGTTGCATAGCGAGGGGATAGGAATGAGAGGGGAAACACCGCAGCAGAGAGTAGAGGTGGAAAGTGGGAAGAGAGGGGAGCACACGTGGAGAGGGTCGTTGCGCGGGACGGTGCGTCGTAGCCCAGGCGGAGTTGCTACCCCCTGGCGCGCCGATAGATGTTTCGCATTAATTAAAAACCTGAAATTGACAACGATGAACAAAATTATCTGCCTTAAATGCAGAGAGAGTTGAGAAATAATCCATCACAGATGTTTTGGATTTTTAATGAATTTTAAGGCGTGAACCTCAGCTGTTACATA
Organism: Ormyrus nitidulus; assembly: GCA_900474335.1. Classification (NCBI taxonomy): domain Eukaryota; kingdom Metazoa; phylum Arthropoda; class Insecta; order Hymenoptera; family Ormyridae; genus Ormyrus; species Ormyrus nitidulus. Next base: position 2,930 of record UCOL01006102.1, on the reverse strand, counting down.
TAAATTACGTTGTTTATTGATTGAAAATTCCGGGAGGACTCGAAACAAAGAGGTTCGGAGCTTTACTCGGCCAGGAATCGAATCCGGGACCCACTGATGCCACCGATGCCTAAGCTAATCTTTTCTTCGAGTCGACCTCTTCGTCATTAGACGCCACTTGATGCACGTCGTACGGTGCGAATCTTTCTCGTCCGTTAATTTTGCGCGTGAATTCGGAATGAAGCTTCAACCGAGCAACTTCGCTTCATCCGACTTTTGATACCAGTTGTTGCGCAGTGATCGACGTAGCGATGGTTGATTCAATAATGCACGTCAGGACGTTGGAAACAGTGATTTATTCTATTATCACCCGTAGTTACCGCGTCCGTCGTCTTCGACTGAGATCTTCGACCCGCTCTTGCCACTCCACCGCCTGACTTGACAGCTGCTTAGATTTGAATATTGAGTGCGACGGCTCGGACTCCGCGCGCCAAACTACTCGGGTTCAGCCTTCGACGAATAACCCTCATCACCTGCCTTGCTCGCAGCAGGAGACGAAACTTTTCCAGTGCAACTCAAAGCGAATATTTATATGAATTGCGCGCCGAGCTGCTTCCGATCGTACGAAGTGGGTACGATCGTCAGAGGGCAGGCTGGCATACGTAATAGTATAAGTTATAGGTGCCTTTCCGCAGAATTAATTGAAAAATGGAAACTGAAGCGGACTAATTATTACCGGAGACTTGGATTTGTTTTCGAATTGATGCGGAGGAGGACGAGAAAAAAAGACAATCGGACTTATCTCGGCTGAGAATCAAACCCATCAGGACCTTCTGTTTTCGCGACGGATGCTCCTCCCACTGAGCTATATACACCGATGCCTATGCACTTCTCTTCTCAAGTCCTCTTATCGTCTACGGGATGACGCTCCGTAATCAGACCCCTTTGCGCGTCATCTCGTGATAGATTATACTTTGTTTACCAAAACACTCCGACGACCCCCCCCCCCTCCGTCACTAATTGTGGGGGGATAAATAGAGCGACGTTAAGTAAATGAAAAAAAAATCTTTTTAGGATATGTACGAAAACGTTTCCTTAATACCTACGAACAACAACAGACATGAGCCATCAAGTTCTCGTACGCATTTTATACTCTCCTACTCATTTTCAATATTTGCATGTCCACCAGGAAATGGGTTAATTAAAAGACGAGCTCTGCCAGGATGTAAAAACCCTCCTCGAACTTTTAATCAGAAAATTCAAAACGGAAACGAGTTCACGCCGTGACAAAACCTTTCTACCTTTCTCACTAGGAATTTTCCTTTCGGTCGGTGCTTTCAAACAGCTGCAGTTTGTTTTCAGAAAGTTCGCTGTACCGAAAACGGAAATATTGATTTTGAACTACGGTGGTCTCTGCATATTCTGTTTGTCTGTTGGCACCTCGGATAGACTGGGCTGCGGGCTGGGCTGCGTTTTCACCGAGTGTATATTAAAAAAAAAATCGGTTTTGCTTTACGGATCTCTAGAACGCAAAATCTACCTATTCTATTCTTACTTTAGCTTCTGACAATTCATATTGCTTGTGTGCTCCACATTCCGTTTTGATTAATAATATTGTCAAAATAAAATATTTGTTATATGGAAAATTTAAATTTGTCCGCGACTAGGCGTGTAGAGTTTTTTTGTGTAGAATATGTTCGGTGCCATGTTTATTATAGAAAGATTTTTTATGTCAAGCGTTTAAAAAGCATCCAGAGTTCGCTCAGTATCATCTCTGTGAAAGTTTTATTCACAAAGATGATACTGAGAAAGTGGCAAAACGCGAAAGGAAAAGAAAACGGAAAAAATAACACGAATATTGGTTCAAAATGTAGTTTATTCACCGGCTGAAAAAGCATATGTGAACTGGTATAAAGCTTAAAACCTCCATATTTCATTGATAGAAACATGGTTTATGCAAAACTTATTGGAATCCTTGCTTTCTTTCGAGAATAAATTGCAATTTATAAGTCTCAAAATTTGGAATATGCGTGTACAATTAATTCCTGATTGAATTACTTGATCAAACGATAATCAAGACTTTTCGAAAAATATAAAATTTATTTTATCAGTATTCCTAAACCAATATTCAAAATGAAAGCATCAGCAGTGTCTCGTTGTAAACAAAACCTCTTGTGGAGCGGAATTTGTGGGCGAGTGCCCGAAAGTGAAAACGTCGATGCAGCGAACTAAAAAATCCCGAGCTTCAGGAACTTTTGTATTCAGCGAGCAAGCAAGACAATCGTGTACTGCGATCACAGACCGGCGTCAGAAAATATGTGGCTCACGTATCGTCATTCAATGTAACAAGAACAATATGAGCCTTGATTTTTCAATTTTTGTCAACTCCCGCGTTTGTGCGTAGGGATTTTATTAAGGCTAAATTCAGGTGAAAATTATTTTTAGTTTTTTAAATTATGGGCAATTTTATTTTTTGGCAATGCTGTACATATAGCCGCCAAAATCTGTGTAGTCTTAAGAAGACTAACGATGACAATAACAAATGAAAACACTTAAGAAAAGCTATTAGGTAATATCGGAAAGCTAGACCAAGAGAGCGAATTGGACCGCCTATACCCCGTGGGTTACTCTCCCCTTATTTATCGGTAATAGCGGTAATTCGATTGTCGTAGCTGAATTCTCTCATTTTTGCTGTACTCACGTTCGCCAGTGAATAGAGTCGTCCTCAAACTACTTTGCTAACTGATAGTTTGGTTACAACCTCTGTATTAAAAAAAAAGTTGAAAGGCAAAACAAAAGGCGGACATTTTTCCCGAGGATTCGAATTCGCAACGAAAATGGTCTTGCTTCCGAGCGAAGGTTTCCCTGTGCGCGCTGGACCCACATCTCCCGAGGCTGAGTCTCGCAGCAGGTCAAATAGACGCGAGGAATACGAAGTTACTTCGACCCAC
>UCOL01006101.1:0-10119 GCA_900474335.1 Ormyrus nitidulus | reverse complement strand
TTACTATACTGTTCTGTAAAATTTCCGAAACTCCCAGTCTGTTACCACATTACTATACTTTCTAGTAAATTTTCAAGAAATATTTTGTAAAAATTCTAGAACTTTTTTCTCCGTGTATGCATTCACTTTTTAATGATGTATAAGTAATCGACTTTAGTCTGGAGAACCTCAATTTTAGAACGTTGAAACGTCTTTTAAATAAATTAAATAGAATTTTTATCACGATTTTGTAATTTTTTATTCCTTAAATGCTCGAGGCATTAATTATTTGCCGAATGATTCAAAAGAATTTGAATAATGTTGAACTTATTAACAGTCGATAAAACAGTCGATAAAACAATAACCTTTTATCAACAGGAATAATTGCAAGTATAATGTTTATTTCAAATAAATATTTTGAAACTCAATAATATAATTTAATATGAACATATTCGTTATTTTTAATTCTTCCTTGAAATGAATTATACATATAAAACTACTTTTCTACTTTTTAGAAAATTTGACAAATTAAACTCTGACAGCTTTATAGAAAACGACTTTGAACTCTTCGTCTACTCTTGGTACATTGGCAAAAAGCCGAGAAAACATGAAAACATGAAAACGAAAAGGTAGCAAAAGTCCTCCTATTAGATAAATTATTAAATTCCATTCCGTCAGCTAATGCAAATCTTCAGCTCGGTTGTTTTTCGACTGGTCCCGATTGATCATTTAAGTTTTCTGCTGGTTATGAATTTTTGAGGGCCCAACCGGTCCTAATGCACATGTCCCGAGTCGCGCGAAAGGGTTGGAAGAGAGGAAAGCGCCCGCGGGAATAGTTGATTTCGCGCCCGAATGATCTCCGGCCTATGCTGAAACTTACACCGCGTATAATCGTTTAGATTGCAAAAAGGAAAAAATTTCAAGTATGGTAATTAGCCTACACGCGACGTCTCTCTGGGGAAATTTCAAAACATGAATTTTCGATCTGCTTACGCGGAAAAGGGTTAACGACGTTGGCTGGGGCACAGGATTTTTCTAATAATCTACTATTAATCTGGAGAATTATCCTCCCTTCGAATCGAATTACTTATTTATTCAATTTATTAAAGAAATATCGTTGCAAATATTCTTTTATTATACGCATGTAATTTACAATTTTGATTAGTAGCTTGCTTTTAAAAAGGCTGATTGTCACTCTGTTTGTTTCCTACGTGCATAAAATTAAACTCTTAGAATTTTTAGACTTAAAAAAGTAAATTGCCTAAAAAATATTCCTAAAAATATAATAGACGTAAGAAAAAGATTTTTAAAATCAGAAGAAAATCAATTCTCTAAATGATCGAACGAATAAACACGCTATAATTGTTATCTTCTCAGGAATTCGCATCCATAATTGACCGCGAATTCATCTCTGCTAAATCTTTCCTCGAGCTCGCCGGCCGTCGGCCGGCACAGTAATTATGCTATCGGCGCTAAAGAATTCATAAGATTCTAGGTAAATAGCACATACAACTCTCTATGAAAAGTAGGCACGATAGGCATAAAAATGCGGGGGGAGGGGGAGAAAACGGGAGAAGAAGGCAGCAGCGAAGGATTATATACACACGAGGGATTATATATGCACGCGCGGCCGACGCATCATTGTAACTGTGATAATTGCAAGTCTCGGAAGAGGTGTGCGTGGATAATAAGCGAGCTCTCAAGCACGAGGTACCAGTATTACCTGCTGAGTGCGCCAATTACCTACACCTTATGCTGCTTCATTTTCATTTTTCCATTTCGTATATATAACAGCCGATAATTATTCTCCTTTGCTATTACTTTGGATTCGTAAAAATTACCCGATTTCAGCATTTTAAAGCTCAATTTCACTATTGTTTAACTTGTAACCTAATAAAAAGCTCAGAATAAAGATAAATATTAGCTAAAACCGAAATTCGTATACCAGTTCTTAAAAGTGTCACTCCTTCAGAAAATCACATTACCCAAAAAGATTTCTCCTTCACACAAAACGCCGCAAATCCCGCAGCTTGTGACCTTAGTTTCGCAAACGATAACTTACACGGTCATTTTCATTTATGCCCGCGACTTTCTCGCGTGCGCACCGCATTCGCCGATTATATCGTTGAATCTTTACGACGTAGACACGCTCGCGGTTATGCGCTTTAAAATTTTAATACGCCGCCCGCTTTATTTCAAGTCCCCGAGCTTGATGACATCCGATGACGCTCGCTGATGCCCCCTCTCTTCGTTTATTGCTGTCTTGTTGCGTTGCGGATGCTTTCAGCTGAATGATTTATGGCCGCTTCCATTTGAGAAGGCTTTTAAACGTTTATGAGTGACTGCGTTTTTGCAATTTCAAATTGTGTTGAATAAAGATTAGCTGCATGGCAAAGGCGACTATAACTATGTTATGTTAAACTTCTACAAGTACGTGAGAGCGTATAAACCCTAGCTCCTCGATTCCGTTGTTTCCCAAATAAAAAACCACCCTACCAGCAAAGTTCGCTCATTTCCCTTCTCTCCGGGACACAAAGCGATAAATTGAGCGGCTTGAAAAATTCAGGCAGCTGCATCGACGAATCTCCTCAATTATCCTCAACCCTTCGCAATCCCATTCCCGACAAACATCGGGAAGAAAAAAGCTCGAGGGAGGAGAGAGAGAGGCTGCTTTTGAGGCGAAGAAAAAAGCTTTTCCGAGAGCCGTAGAAAGAAACAACAAAGTGCGTGCTTGCGACCCTCGTACACACATCTGCCCGCGACCCCAAAACTCTCTTCCGCAGGGAATTGCGCGCGGAAAACGCGCCTCGTGCCGGAGGAAAATTGGGGTAAGACGGCCCGCAGCCGAATGGAAATTGAAAATTTCTTGTTTATCGCTGCGCGGCAGATTAGTTTCTACGAGAGTCACCCGGGTATTCCGTGCTCATGTTAATGTAATTACCAGCTTTATTTATTGCGTTTCTGATGCAAGAGAAGCTAAATATCGATGCTTTCTATTATTTTAATGAAAAAGATAATAGAACAATAATTAATAGCATGTTCTTTATAGGACTGAGCTGTTGTGTAGTCTTACTTACGCATTCTCTCGCAGTTTTGCTCGCGAAAAAAGTAGTCGATGTTTTATCAACCGCGCGCTTCCATGTAAAGATTAGGCGTAATCATATGTTTAACGCAAAACTTTGGCAACCGCTGCTAAATAATTTAGCCGGGATCACTTTTATGTGACCAAAACTTTGTCTACTTTGCACGAGCTTTCTTCGGAGTCACGCGCAGATTATTTTCATTGAAAAAAGACTGCAAGGGAATTTATAACGATAAACAAAATACTGTTACGGTTGGACTTTTCTTCAATTTCATAAATTCACTCATTAATTGTTGTTACCTCATTGGGCTGCTTAATTAATGCAAAAGCGCTGCAGTATTAGCTCACTCAGCCATATATAACTTCCTCTCCAGAAGACATCTCCTTCTGTTGTAATCTAGCAAAGTCACGCGTCCGGAAAAGTGTCCGTCTCGGGAAAAGCCCCCTATGTAAAGCGATTGGCCGACGCCGACAAATGAGCCGACACTCCAGTCAGACTGATTTCCCCGTGGGTCACTTGCGCACCGCTTTCAAATCAAGAAAGACACGCGGCCCCGTCGCTTTTTACGCGGATGCTGCGATCTTCGAGCGGCTTTCTCTCTCTTTTTCCTCTATCTAAGGGGATTTTCTTTTATTTGAGAGCGGAGCTGCGGGCGATGCATTTTTAACGGACGGCCTTTCAAATTTCGCTCGCTCTCGTTTATTTTAAGAAGATGGCGTCGAGTTCGCTTCCGCTGACTTTCCGGAGAAATTTTCGAGGGTTATGTGGCGAAATTGCATTCGACCTTGCTTTCCTTTTGGGATGGGATTGATAGAGTTAGCGCTATAAATTGACCCTCTTTTAAATTATGGACGGATTTTTAAAATTGACTGCGGCTCGACATTTTGTTAAAAATCTTTATTGGTGCGGTAAATTTGAATCTGTGTAGATAAAATTGAAGCCTAGTTTGCTAAAAGCACAGCGTTGTTCAATAAAATAAGCGTATTACCACGTTTAAAGCTCAAAGAAGACCGATTTATTATTATCAACATTTGTCAACCAGAGCGACAATAAATATCCAGCAAGACAGCTTATTTGCGCGAAAGTCTCATTTAATATATTCCTCGATGTATCATGCAGGAGCCGTTATTTTTATTCGACTCTCAGCTCCGGCGGATTTCCTATTTTCCCTGGCATCTTCGCAGCATCCTCCGCCTAACGCTTGACGTCTCCTCCATCTTTCAATAACCCCTGAATTTTGCAAAACGCCTTATAAATCATAAAGTTCGCTGCAAGCGAAAGCAAGGGCTCGCGAAAAAACACACCGATCGACTATTTACTTACTGCGCGAATTCGCGGCGGCGCTTCAGCTATTCATGAATTTCGGCTCTTTGACAATCGTGAGCCTTTTTCTGGCTTATTTACACTTTGATTGCGCGCGTTTCCCTCGCGTTTCCCTCGCGTTTCCCTCGCGCAATTACGTCCGTCGACGGCCGTTTTGTGATGGAAAAAAAGCGTGCGGTGACTATAGAGCGACAAAAAGGCGCGGAAACAAAGTGGAGAGGATCTGGGGATTGACGGGGGACGCAAAAAAGTCATCGACTAGACGCTTCTAATTGCAGGCGGGAAAAAGGATTGAGGAGGGAGCGAAGTGTATATTGTGTAATTTTTGATGGTGCAAACGTTGGATGTACTGTCGAGTTCACCTGAATTTCTGTGGTAAAAATTCGAGAATCATATACTAATCGATGTAAAATTTTAATCCTTAGACTTATTGTTAATTGAATTAAAAAGATTTGAAACGAATTCTTCCGAAATCTTCCGAATCCCTCAGCCTGCAACTGGGCTAAAAAGCTCGCAACCGACAGGCGATCGCAGCTGTTTTGCTTGGTTCAACGCTCGCCTTATAATAACTTTAAAGGTACGCAAGTAGCGTAATTGCCGTCCTCGCAGCGTCGTAGGCTGCCTTTTAAATAACTCATCGGCTGTTGGGGGTGGCGCGTAAGCTTGTCATTACTCAACCGGTGCGTACGGCGGCGTCGCGCGCGCATAGCCGCCTCCGTCTGTCTTGTCGGCGAGGCTTGTCAGCGAGTCCGTCCGAGGCTCGAGTAATATAGACAACAGCTTTCTACTGCGAGATCTTTCCCTTTTTCGCTCTTCTTGCCACTTTCTTGCAGGAGTTTTAACGGTTGAGTAAGTAGTATCTGGAGGCGGGAAATCAATTATTGGTAAAGTTGCATAAATTCGATCCGAACTCTAAAAAGTAGTCACACGTCTAAGTAAAAGAAGGTAATACGCAGATACGTAATACCACTATTCTCCCTCGAAGAGTTAAAGGCTCTGCTTTTGTTTTATTTTAAAAAGTGAAATAAACAAAAATGACTTTGGTAAAAAAACATGTAAAATTATTCAGAAAAACTGAGCTAATTTAAATTAGCTGAAAAGTAAAAAGAACAGCAGCATTAGACTTATAAAACAAGAGCTCTGAAACGGGAAATAAGCGTGCGTATACGCGGATTACTCGTTTTTCCTTTCAAGGTCCGCGTCCAAGGCAAAAGCGAAAGGGAGGCAGAGAGAGAGAGAGAGAGAGAGAGGCGGAGGGAAAGAGAAAAAAAACAACAAAACGAGAAAAGAATCGCTTTATCACTTTTCCTGAGCAGCAGCGCGCGGCGTTTCTGATTTTTTTATTAGCTCGAGGCGCTGATGAATTGTTTAGGCTCCTCCTCTTCTGGCTAGAAGCGGCTACTTTATTTCGCTCCGGATGCGCGGAAACTATTGCTTCCCTCTCTGCAAACGCTTTTTCTCCTGGCGTTGTTGATAGCTTTTTTCCTCTAAGACATGTATTATAGGGGAAGCAAAGGCTGCCGCTTTTACTTTCGGATCAATGCTTGTTTTCGAATAATTATTGATCGATAAGCCAGGATAATTTAATGATTCTGCACTAATCTTCGGAGAGATTAAATTCGAGTAATTTAAAAACATAATTAATCAAGTATCAGGACGTAATATGATTTGCAGGCCTGTTCACTTTCAATGTTAATTATCCGTTTCAAAGTTTTACGATTATAACTTATTCACGGGGATGTGTTGGAAACGCTCTGCTTACAGCGATATGCATTTACGTATGAAGCATTTATGAAAAAGAAAACAACTTTTTAATAGAGCTAATTCGAATCTTTTCCGGTAACAATAAGGAAAAGCTGCATTATTTAATTGAACATCGTTGACTTTACGAAAATAGTTCTTTGCACCGAATAAAATATATTTTTCTGAGATTTGATTATTTTAAGAAATTTTAAATTTACGATGTATTAGGTAAATCAAAAACTACTTTGAATTAAAAGCTAAATGTAATGTAAACTTTTTTTATTTGCATTCTCGGATACAAGCGGACACATAAATACCATAATAGGCAATTATAAAACATGTTTTAAAAAAAGTTGCAAGCTTTCTCTCTTCCAGAAGCCGTGAAACTCGAGCAATAATTTCAATAGCCATCAGCTGCGCTCCCTCTTTCTGTCATCCTCTGCGGCTCGATTCGCCAAAATCAATTAGGCTTGCCGCTCGCGTGAAAGGCTTATTACGCAGGAGACAGCCGCGCACTTTGGCGGCACTTAACCCCCTCTCCCTCCTCCTCCGCCGCGGAATGCATTTTCGGCACTTAAGCCGTAGGTGCGCGGCAATGCATCGCATATGTTCGCCGCTCGCGATATCCTAGCCCTGCGCAACAAGCATGTTTATTCCCCTTCCCAGCCCTCGCGGGCTACTTTTTTTCAGGAGGGGGCACAGGTTTGCTCCCCAGAGACTCCCATCCCTTATTCATAATCCGAGCCGATTCAATGCGCTTTTCCAGAGCTTTTAAGATAGTACGCTCGCCCTTTTCTGCGGAATCGAGAGCCGGGATGGGCTTTTGCTGTAAGGGCTGGAAAAGTCGGAGGAGGTAAGGAGAGACACGTGTAAGTAAGATTTGTTGACGCGAACGGTTAATGGTGGCTAGGGGAATTTACATGACGGATCTGCTTCTGCCGCTGAGAATTTCGATCACCGAATTCTATGGTATAGGAATTGTCATTTTCAAAATTCCTAATCTTAGGGAAACAATGTTTTTCAGAAATTACTTGACGCGTAACGTGCTTTCGTCGAAAAGTATAATTTGTATGCTTTATGTAATGAAACAGAAAGGCCACTTAGCCGCTGTGTTTTTATGCATGCGTTGGGATCAGCAGAGGATGAAAGAGAAAAATAGGTGGTGAACGAAGCGAACTCCTCGCCTCGTTGATTTCCAACGGCGACTGTCATGGGGTCCGCTATTGTTCGGGCCACTGACATTGTATTCATTGCTTTTTGTCTATCCTATTTATTTTGATTTCTCTGTACTCCATAAAACAGCACTCAATGCATTAACTATTTTCATTTTCTATTTAATATTTAAACAAATTTTTTTAAACTCTTAATTGTTGTAGTTTATGTTTAAAAATATGTTTCATTAAACCGTAATTATCTATAATGTTTCATTCTTGAATTTGGCTGTCAATATTTGTTTATTCCGGTTGACCTGCAAGCCAGAATTAATTTTCAAACGCATTAATCCACATACTGAAACTAATAACTATTACCCAAATCCCCTTCTTTCACGCGAAATCAGCAAACAAAACTTGCTCGCACAAGGCAATCCATCAAAAACCCATTAACCGCCATTCGGCGATTTCAATTTGACGGGCTTAAAAAAGCTCGGCTTGACATTTGGCGCTCAAAGTGTGACTGCACGCCACAACAAGCGTAAAATACGACAATGATGCGCGGATTATAGCATGACTAGCCGGAGGCGGCGGCACAAATCATTCCTTCCATCTCGGCGTCACCGCGGAAAGAGAAAACAGGGTTAAGCGCGCCCCATTTTTTTCCTTGCCTCGACCGGAGAGAGCAGCGAGTCTCTCCGCAAGGGACATTTTTATATGCGATCCAGCGTTTTACTGGCAGTTCCATCTGCTCCGCGACGCTATACGGCGCTACGTGCGTGAGGATATGGAGAAAGGGAGGAAGAATGCTAGGGTCTACTGCGATCTTTTTTTAGTAGCGCTCTTTGGCTTAAATAAATTTCGAAAATTCTTCTATTTGGAAAAGGAATCGAGCAAATAATTATTCGAGAATGCTTTTTCTCTCGTATGTTTTGGAAGAAATTTGTCTATATTAAGAAAATAAATGTAACTGCGATATACATATACTGAGGGACATAACATCCAAGTAAGCAACATGACCGGAGAAAATATAATTACCGTTACTTCAGTAAATGCTTTCGAAATTTAATATTAATGTACGTTTTATTCCTTAATTTATTAAAAGATTTAAAATACAAATTGTCGAAGAATACTGCAATAACTATCGTGAAAATAACCTCCTCGAAACTAATCCCAATTGCAGCCCCTCATCGAAATAAAGGAAAAAATTCGGGCCTACCCCATCAGCGAAAAGAATCCCTCTAAATTTGGCCAAAATTACGGCGTTATAACCTAGAAGCGGCGAAGGGACTAGCAGTATGTGTCCTGCATAATACACCCCGTAGGCTCGGCGGAATACGTACTGTCGCCGGTGCATAGAAATTCTAATATTTCTTTTTCAATTGTGATGTGATACGCGTTTTGTGCGTCTTTTACAGTCTCCCATCTCGCGGAGAAAAAAAGCGAGAGAGAGAGAGAGAGGAGCGCGCGATTCTCCTCCCCCACGCTTATACGCGCCCGGGGCCGTAAATATTATGAGGGTCGATATAACCGCCTGGGATTTTGCTATCCCAGGAGAAGCCAATGTTCGCTCTCTCGCCAACTCGAAACCTGCCCCTCGCTCCGCTCTTATCCAGAGCACGCACTTTTTCTAGACCCCTGTTGGCATGCGTCTTTGTCATGTTTGGTAGTTTTCGAGTTGTAATTCTTGAGGTTTGAGTTTCGTAGGGAAATTTTGTAGATGAAAACTGGATAATAATAAAGGACCAGTAGAATTGATTATTGATCAATGAGAGTTTCTATTTTTAAATATGAACATTTTTCGTCTTATTAACGATGTGAAGAAGTCATTCTTCAAATCTATACTTACTGATTTATATTGTTTTTTATTCTTCACGAATATATATGTATACCGCGCGAAGTGAATAAAAAGTGAACCAGTTGTATCGACTTGACTGAATTTTTTATAGTTTACTTTTTAAATAAACATTTATAATAGTTAACTAAGATAAGTATAAAAAGTTAAAAAACATTTCAATTCAGAAATCTCATCTTCTTTTACTCAGTAGAACTCTCGATTACTATACCGTTATAAGCATTCATTAAGCCACCTTTCGCAATTAAAAACTACCTCCAATGATGAATCCTCTCACACTTGAATGATAACGCCATAGCATGCAGCCTTAATCCATCCGTTTCCCGAAGCCCTAATCGACGACAGCCAAACTACTTCCCAAGAAAGTACCTCAGCGGTAAAACTTGCCAATCTACGTGGCAACAGCATCATCCCGAGTTCGAATCGGATTCGACTGGATTCGAGCTTAGTTCCTCCGCGTGTATACTTAGTTCGCTGCGAGCGGAGGGACCTCCCCCGTGCAAACAGAGACGCGAAGATGGCATAGTTTCAGGCTTCCCGCATGACGTAATGAGCGAATCGAGCTGCATCGTGGCATTACGCCGAGCTCTTATGTACTACAGTACACTTTTCCCCCCGCCGCGCGGCTCGGCTCTCTTTGCGAGCTTTCTGTGCGATTTGCTGCGAGCTACCACGGCGAAGGGTTCCGAGCAATCGATACCTGTACGTCAAACGCTTCTCCTCTCTTTTTCTCTTGCTTTGCCGGTTTTGCGCAATAATGTTTGCTTTCTTTCCTTTCAGGAGGTTTCAGAGATTGTGGATTTGACGAAGAAATTTTTCATTTCGGCATAGTTGCTTCTATAGCGCTACAGTACTTCTTATCTGCCTTCACTTTGCTTCTATCGCGCACTGAGAAAAAAAAAGAGTACAAATTACTATTTTGTATCGTTATTTCAGATATGAGAAGAAAAATAAGAATATTTACTATTCAGATCAGTAGAAAAAA
>UCOL01006100.1:0-10116 GCA_900474335.1 Ormyrus nitidulus | reverse complement strand
AGATATCTATATAGATTCTATATCGATTCCATATAGATTTCTACATAGAATCTATAGAGATTTTTTTAATAGGGTTGAGCTTCCTTCTCAAAATCTCGAAAAGTTTCCTCTTCATCATTACTGTCATAGGATGAACAGTCACTTGAGTTGAGTATTCTAAAACTTTAGATTGTTTTAAGCTTGCATATCAATGGATTTTTCAAAATAAGGTTATGTTGACATGGGAAAACACATAGCGAAGATGAATTTAACAAACCTCGTGAGCACGAAACTTTCCTTGGAGCTTTTGTATTCGTCATCGTCGAATGATCCCAAGTTTTCTTTTTCACGGTTATCCGGTCTGCTTTTCGTTACTTTGCCGCTAACGTAGTATACATATATATGTCGTTTGCGTCGTCGAGAGAGCAGGGAGGAAAGTATTTCTACCTCCAGGTGGCGCGCAGATAGGGAGGGAACAACGACTTTCGGCGTATGTACGCAGGGACGAAAGGCGAATTTTCGACCGAGGTAGGAAGAAAAATCATTTACGACACCCCCTCGCCGTTCACAAAGGAAAACAATTTCCGAAACGACGTCACATTTTTCTCTTGTTGTAGTATGTCATTCTTTCTTGTGTCCCCAGTTTTATACCTGTATCCCAAAATAATCAGTGCTCCTTCTAATTCTTTAATTGCTTTCGGATGCCCGAATCACCTGTGCCATACCTGTTGACTCGAAGTGTCCTTTTTATAGCCCCGACATCCTTGCATCCTTTTCAATGTATTTTTAATTTACAAAAGTTCGAAGGCTTTTGCTACAACTTTTAACTGTCCTTTTTTTATGATTTTACAATCTTTCTCAAAGGTAACCTTTGGTTGGTTGGAAAAGGTAGTCTTTTCTTATTTAGTTTTTTTCAGGATAGTAAAAGTAAGCTAAGTTCAGGTACGTAAAGCGCGTCACTTACATTATGTTAACAAATTTTTTCCGAACCAGCTTCAAGTTTATGGTTACACAACTAACATTTATAACGTCTACAAATCTAATTTTTCGTGTATATTTATAGAAAACCTAAAAGTTCGAAAGTTTGTTTGAATTTATGATAAAAAAAATTAAATTATTTTAATCACATTCTGAAAGCTTATAGAAAAACGTTGCAATATGATTATGATAACAAGTTATGCAATTCTTGAAGAATAACGTTAAACTGTCAAATCGGTAGCCAGAACCTAATATATTCGCAACTGACATTATTATCCCCAGCAGCTAAAAAAATCTGGCTCCCATTCTTCCAAGTGCCCCAGTCTCCCCGGAGCCTGGTTTCAAAGGACGTCATGCGTGCGCCATAACTCACGAAATTCATTACATTTATTCATAAAAATCCTTAAATACGCATACATTTCGAGCTTGAGCGGGCACTAAACTCCTCGCAATATCCATCAAAATCAGCGAACGCGCCCGGCATATTTCATCCTTTGGCAATAAAGGGATCGGCGCCGCCGCCGCCGCCGCGGAATAAAATAAATTCTAGAATCTGTCGCTCGAATTTTTCCAGCCTCCTTCGCTTTCCCGCGGAATCGAAAGCCGCGCGCGCCGACAGGCGAAATTATATTCTTTCGGCCCCGCGCGCTTTGCATACGCGGGTTGCGCAACGGCAGCGCGCTCTTTTGCATTCGCCGCAACGCCGCCGCCGCCGTCGTTGATGGATGGTCGAGCGAGGCTGTCTGCGTGCGTCGGTGTGTAAGGAGTTTTTGACTCTCCGAGGCGTTGACTAAATTTTTAATGGATTAGCTTTTCGGCTTTATTTCGAGTTTCTTAAAGGTTTTATTAAAGTGATGTTTTTTAGGATGAATTGTTTGATTTTCATTAATTTCTGATACACGTTAATTTTCTAATATACATAATTTGTGATCTCAAAAAGCTAATTTTTTGTGTAGTTTAAGACATTGTTTATGTTTGTTGTTGTTTTTGTTTATTATCAAAGATAATAATGGTATTATTATTAGATATTTATCTTAAAAGTAAACATAATATAAATAAATTTTTGGTATTTAACATGGTAATACTGTCATTTAATTTAAATAATATATCTTCGTACCTCCGTATATAGAAAAAGTAATTTTAAAACTAAATACTGTTGTTACAATGCGGAACGTAACAGTTGCTTTAAATCTTTAATCACTTTAGAATATTGCACATCTGCTTTAAGTATTTTTCAATTCTCTAAACTCCCAGCGCAAGATTAGATTAATTTGATACCCCAGCAAGAATCCCATTTACTTCATATCCATCACTTCAAATAAATGGACCTACAAAATTGTGCTAATCGAGAATTCATTGACACGAGAGTTTTGCACGGGGAATTCTAGAAAGTTCCAGCAGATTGAAAGTGACAGATTATGCCGTTCCGCGACTGCAGTGTCAAAAGTTTCTTTTTCGCGGCCATTGCCAGAAGGGGGAAAGGCCGCGATGCGTGCCTTGCAGCGTCGATAGACTAATCAAGTCGGAAATTAGCATTTCCTCTGCTACCCGTCCTATCACTCCTTTTCTGTGCTTATATTCTTCGTCGACTGCGCGAGCAACGGACTCGGAGTTTTCAGTAAATGCTTAGACATTTTTAGACATTTTTAGTTTCTTCTATTCTATATTACTCTTATTTGAAGCCAAACCCTTTTATAATTTTTTACTCCAAAAACAATATTTTTCTAGCATCCTTGAAAAAATTTATAAAAGTATAATTATTAAATTTTATTTTCTTACTTAAGCAAAGTTCACCTTTGAAGGAATACAGATATTTTCGATTCAAGAGGCGTAAACTTTGATTTGAGACTCTGTTCTGTGTATGTAAAGGCGACTTTCCGCCTTTAATAAGTGATGCACAATCAACTTGATGTATTCAACATATATAATTTTATTTTTATTGACACTGCTGACAGATTTTTATCGTAAATTTCGGAAATAATTAAGCTAATGGTCACTACTGAATCATTGTAATTAACTTGCCGTAAAGGTTGTGTACATAACATTAATTTAGACCTGAAGATGACCTATGGAGGTCGAAACATTGAATAGAAACTTTTGACTACAGCTAGACAGTAGTAATCTTTGGTTTCATTATTATCAACATAACAATTATGTATTATTATTATTAATTAATTCCTTAAATGTGTACATGTTCGAATAACAATTAGGTTTGCGCTTAAATAAATTGAACTTCATAAATTTAGACACAAGTAAACCTCGACGTCGACGATTACGAATATTCATGAGTTTTCCGCCTTTGCTTTCAAAAGCGCCGTCGCTTCCACCGTCCCTATACAATTTCAACCGATGAGAGGGTATAAGGTAATTCGTCTCGCTCTAAGTGATCCAGCCCCTGATGGGGATTAATATGGATGTAGAGGAAAAGCTTGCAATCCTTTCAGGGACAGTGTTGCAAACAAGCAGCGCAAAATCATTTTCGTGGTTTTTTTTATCACTGTTATGTGAGGACATTTTGGATGTACTGATAAACGAACAATTAAGTATCTGAGATTCCTGATATACCTTCTTTGGACTGTGTGTGTTTATTTTAAAAACTTCACAATAATTTGTTAATAAACAATGAATGTGTAAAAAAGACTCTTGTCAGAATTCAGCAGCAGCAGAAACGCCTAAACCATACCAGCAGCGATCCCCGTCTCTGGCAAATTGTCCGCCGGGAGATCGGTCAGCTCTTTCGCTTCCGTCCATCGCAGATTCACAATGCAAACACTCTCTTGGAGGAGGACTTTGCTGCACATCGGCCCCGGCGAGTTAATGGACTTTCTCGAGGAGCGAGGGGGACGTCCACCTCCGCTCTCGGCTGGCCGTAAACGTCTCCCGTCTCGAATTAAACGTTCCGGCTCTTCTTTTCGCCGATCCTCTTTTTTCGCGCGCGGAGGCGCGCTTTCTTCGCTCTCCTTCTCAGGGACACGCCTGCGAATACTGAAAAAGGCCATTGTTGCTCTGCGCTCGCCAGCCTCGTGGGACTGCACTTGGCTGCTTTCTCAAAGATGCCAAGCTGTATGATGCATTTAGATTTCCTTATTACGTTATGCCTTTCTGTTTCATATTTGTCTTTTATTACGGAGGATGAATTATTCATCGTTTATGAATGCTCAGTTTTTGAGATTAATTTTCAAAGCATTATTTTTTAGGTATTATTCTTGCTTAAACAGTTTTTTATAGAATCTATGAATATTAATTATTGTTTAGTTTTTATTTACTTTTTCGTTATTTTCAAATCAATTACATAAATAATAATGCATTTTTATTTTTCATTTTACATGTGTAAATTTATATGAAAACAAAAACAAATTTATACGTTTACCTAAACTGATCAATCGTCAAATGTGTTACGTATTGTGTTTATAAATACTACCGTTATTATATAAATAAAAACAAAAATACGCATAAAGTAAAGTCGCTGTTTGCACTGAAAAAAATGTGTAATTTTAAAACTCAATATTAATCTAATTAGTTATTTAACTCTTTTATTTGAAACTATCGAACTATTGACTCAAATTAATTGAAAATTCGTCAAGAAACATGACCTCTACTACCAAAGCAAGTATTTAAAAACATCTCGAAAGTTCGGAAAACAAAATATCCGTTTGCTCAGCGTCGTCGCAATTTGCATCGCTTAAAATTGATTGGCACTAGCCTACTTCTCGGCTCGCTCTCCCTCTTCCGCGCTCACTAATCTCCTCGCGCTCTCCTCGCTGAACCTCGAACCTCCTCGAAAAAAGAAGCGCTACACCCATAAACGGCGCACCCTCTTGGCTCCGTCGTTCGGCGCGGCGCACTTGCCTTGCGCGCGCCCGAGAGAGTTCGCGCGTAATTCATCGCATTATGCATCGTAATAAGTCGCCCTTGTAAGCTTTGTTTCGCTGCTCGCTTCCGCGAAGGTTCGCCTGAATCGGTAATGAATCGGTAGTCCGCGAGCGGGACTGAATTTATTCGCGAACGGATGCGCGCCGTTTTTCAGCCGCTTGCCTTTTTTCTTCAATGCTCGGTGGCGGACTGTCAAGTTTGGGGAGTTAATGCGGCGCGTGCTCGGTACTAAGGACCAAGATCTTATTGATATATTAAAAATGCGCAAAATTTGCATGTACAATGAGATAAGCTGCGTTTACATCTGCTGAGAGGTTGAAGATAAGAGCGATATTCATGTGAATTTAACTTTTAAAAAACGCTGACGTATTATTCGTTTCAAAATACTTTTATATGCTTGCGATTGCTCTTTTTATCTTGATTTAAAAGTCTCTTCGAACCCTTTCTTTCGAAAAGTTACAACATAATTACAATGAAATTGTCAGTCAAATTAATGACATTTAAGCAATAACGAATCACTTTATTGCCTTCAAGCATCAAGCAACAATTTCACCTAATTTTACAATTTAAGTCCCGCTTAAACGCATTCCAGCTCCGGGCTCTTCACTATAAATAACACATCAAGTCCTCATTAGCCCTCGAATTGAAACCCGCACGGGAGTAATTGTTTTATCGCTTTACGAACGCGAACCCGTAAGTATAAAATCCGGAAAACGAGGCGCGCGAATTAAAATCCACGGAGCATCGCGCGCGATATTTTTAACGAGGTTAAAGCGGAGAGAAGATATCGAACGGAACTTGCGCGCGCGCCGCATTAAAACTGCTAAGGAGACACGTAATAAAGTCTCGGGTGTGAATAATTTTGGAGGCCTCTTTACGAGCGGTCCTGCGGGGTTTCGGGATCCTTTACAATTTCGGGCTTGTTAATTTTGACGTGAGCTACGGCGGTTTGCGGAGTTTACGCGCGCCTGGCGCATGTCATATCGCGGCGCTTGTTTATTGTCTCGGTGAACCGCGTGTATACGAAAAATTCTGAATCTAATTAGCGCTTTCTTTTTTCGAGTCCTGAGGACACGCTTTTGAACTGTGCGGTGGAAAGGTATTTAAAAGATTGAACTTCGTAAAAGTAATAATAAAAATTGAGCCTTCAAAATCGTTGCGTTTGATTAGTGATTAATTTTAATTCTTACATGAATTTAGAATTACGACTTAAGTCAAAGAAAATCGAAACGAAAATCGCGCGCCCTTAAAAATCACTTCTCAAGATCGAAAAATGGCGCGGATTCCTTTCACGCGAAATTACATGCATACCACATAATTTTGAAACAATAGCGACCCAATACCGCAATCCCGGCCGCTCAATCAAACGCACTTAGCGGCGCATAAATTACTCGCGACCAGCGTCGGGGCACCAGAAACACAAGCACGCGTCCGCGCAGCAGCTCGCAAACAAACGCGTAATCGAAATTAGAGGCGGAACTTTGAAGGAAACGCTCCTTCGTTCCTGCAGTCGATCAATCCTTGTTAGCCGAGCCCGCTTAATTAACATATAACACTCGGACACGGCTACCGTCGCCCGGAACGGAGGACAAAAGAGCCGGGCGAAAGTCGATCGTGTGCGAACAACAATCGCCCGCGACGAGGGAAAACGCGCACCGCTCACCGCTAAATCATAATTGCGAATGATTTGCGCCGTGTTTCGCTCGGATTTTTTTCTCTCGGAATATACGCTTTGTCCCGGCTGGGGCTCTGCGACGACAAAAATTGAGTTTGCCATCGGGCGTATAAATAGGCGATTTGACGGGATAGATTGTGACGACGAAAGTTGGGATGTATCGGGATGAATATTTATGAATTGAAATGTCGGTGTTGTTGGTACAATGGTATTGCATTAAATTCATTACGGGCTTGTAATTGTCGAATTGTAATCTGGTAAATTCATAAGTTACTGACGTAAAAGGGCGTGTGTATTTCTCATAATGGTGTGGCAACTGTGCCATAAGTATGACAATTTAAAACGACATAATTCGAAATTGCGCATCAAGTAATGATTGGACGAACTCCATTTGATGTTTCTTTCCAATATTTCGAGAGGTCATAATACTTTACGATAATCCTACTAATAATTTTAATTTAATAATTTACATCTTGATATTCTTGTTGAATTACTTAAAAAAAATTATGCTTGACTTTGAATTTAATAGATAAATATAAATTGTACAGTTGATGCAATCTTGAAAACGTATCTGCTGAAGTTACTGATTTTCCTTAATTTCAACGAGTAAATTAGCAAATTAATATAAAAACAATTCAAGATGATTAAAAGCATTAGCGTATAGACATCTGCTGACGTATTCGGGCGTTACTTAACTGTACGTTTCTTTCGTAGCGCACATTGCTATATACGCATAAAACTTTACGTAATATGCGCTCGAAAATTACAGGTGCTTATAGACACACCCGAATACTAAAACAGGTTGTCGTTAGTAAAACTTGAGCTTTTTCGAGGATGCAGTAAATAACGCCTCAGATTTCCTTATTTTATATACCTTCTTTGCCTTTTTTTTTTCACGGATAAAATATTCATCGTCCGAAAGTATTTTTATCCGAATATTTAACTGAAGAGGTCCTTTATTATTTATCTGGTCATTATTGCCATTAATATCACCTTTAAAACCGCAGAAAAAGGCAAAATTATCATTTGCGGAGTTCGAATTAATTACGAATTTCGCAACTCTTCCTTCAACTAATAAAACCTCAATTACTTTATCTTGTCGCCTATCGGCGCTATTGACAGTCGCGCGTTTTTTTCTCTCTCTTTCCTCCGTCTTTTTGTCGAGCGCCGCGCGGCAGGAAAAAAGATTTACGCAACGGAGCTCCGAGGCGATTATTTATTCATGAAACTCCTCGGCCGCTCGAAGATTGATTGATTATTTCGAATCCTCGCGCGGAATCTCGCAGAAATGTTCAGCCTCGACGGGGTTTATATACCGTCGAAGAAAATTCCTAATTCTCTCATCTTCTCTTGCGTGCATGTTAATGCGCGACTTACATAATTTAAATAAAAGGTAGCGCAGCCGTTTCAATAATGATTCAGATTTACGAGCGGCATCGATGAGTGCTGTGAATCAGGTTTCGCGGTTGATATAATAGAGTCGGGAATTCAAACAAATCGAGTTTCTTTTCTTGAAGGTGTGAACGCGTGAACAGTAATCTTATGAAAAATATGCAAAGGTCTTTTCAAAAAAAAGTTATAGTTCAACTTTTATGGTATTTAAATAATAGTTTTTAAACATTCAAGAAATTCAAATATTGTTTTTTTTATTAGTTTCTCGAAAAAGTTTCTTGTAAAATCTATAACAAATACTGAAATAATTCAATATAGTTACCAAGCTCAAAAGAAACATAAATCTGAAACATATAGCAAACACAGAATCCAAGCATATCGAAATCTCCGTAGCGATAAGGATGTTAAGCGAACAATGTGCTTCGTAAAAAAGAGAAGCAGCAGCAGCAGCAGAAACAGAAGAAACAAGCAGCATTACGACTGCGGTCGAAAAAGTGAAGGTCTGGATGTTCTGCGTCGCCGCGACATTTCTATATGCTTGGCCGTAGTGCGGATGTTGAAAAAAGTATCTTGGCGCACGTAGTGCCGCTCGCGTATAACATAATGTAACGGTCGCCAGGCGCACTGCTCTTCCTCGTAATTGCGGAATCGCAGTTTTCCTGCGAGTGAATTCAATGCCCAAAGGAGATTTACAATCGATGCAGATGCTGATTAAGCGATTTTAAATATCATTCTTTCGGTATAACACGTTTTATTTGCGAAATGGTAACAAAACTACAAGCTTTCGTGGCAATTAAAGCTGCGGAAATGTGTTTCAAAATTGATAGCTTAAAAGCTACTAATTTATTGTGATATTAAAATATTAATAAATTTATATAGCTCAGTGCGTTCAGCTTTTTTATTTATGATTTTAAAAGTGCCTTTTTTTACATTTATTTTTAGACTTTGTTTATTGTTTAGAATTTATTTAAAAAATTCCTAGCATGCACAATACGCAACTAATTGCATAAGTAATCAAGACCACTCTTTGTTTCATCCATTATAAGAAGAAAACCTGCACAGAAATTACATATAACAATTCGTCTTCACATTCGAAGGAGTGGCGCTTATTAATACTTGTGCATTTATTAAATAAAATGAATAATATGATCGATTCGCAGAAAATAGAAAATTTTCACGTAAACACTTAACGTAGAAACAGATTATGTAAAGTATACACTAAAGTAGAATTATGCAAGCGACTTTAACATGGCAAAAATATTAAGCAAAGTAATCAAGTAAAAGAAATACTGTAAATATAAAATAAAGCTCTTCGAATACACAATATCCAGAGCAAAGTTACGAGGGTATTTTCTCATAGTAAAATGCTAAGAGTCTCGTCATTTGAACTTTACGTTCTCCTCGGACGTTAATCATGCGAGTTTTACAAAAATGCGCTGTAAATCTTTCTCGGATTATATCGGCGTTTACAATTTTTCGTCCTCCTTACTCTCAAAATTCTCGAAATAAAACAGCCGCTGAACCTTAATACTCAATGCCTCAACCGACCATTGAATTCCCTTGGCTATCCCACAAAAATGCGCGGCCATGTAAGTTTAACAAGATAGGCAAAGCAAACACAAGAAAAATGCGAACTATCAGAGAAAGTTATTAAAATCGCGGCGCACACAGAAAACACAGAAAACATGAAGACACGCGTAACTGCCGCGCGAAAAATCCCGGAATAAAGAAGCGACGGGGGAAAAAGAGAGGGAGATGAGTCGATAAGGGGGGAGGCTCGCGATCGCAGCGCGATTTATTTTCAAGCGGGGCCTGCGCATCCCTCGAAAAAAAGCCCCGCTTTACATGCTCATTCAATTGCGCGGTGCTGAAAAACGCCCACCTTTCAGATAAGGCAGAGCCGCCCCTGGATAATTAGCGATCATTTTAGAAATTAATGAGCGACCAATAAAAGTGGCCGCCTCTGTTTTTGGAATCGTAATTCTGAATTGCGTTATTTTCGCGTTTGAATTATGTAAGGCCGACGGGCAAACACGACGATTTATCGCTTCACAAATTTTGAATTTCAAATCTTTGATCTCTGATTAAATAGTTTACAAATATTGCGGGGAAATTCTGTTTAAGGACGTTGGGGCCAAAAATGAATGTCGATCGATTCTTTTGAAATTTCACATATGTATTGTGGACAATATGTTCTATGTATGGTTAAAATTTTAGAG
>UCOL01006099.1:0-10123 GCA_900474335.1 Ormyrus nitidulus | reverse complement strand
CACACACACACACAGACATTTTTCAAAAATCATTTATTCTTGTTCCTGACAACTTAAAATACAGATATAACCATTTTTTCTAACAACTCCAAAAATTACTATCACAATGCTTCCTCTAAGAGGAAGCAAAATAATTTAAGTAAAAAAGTTAAGTAAAAAAGTTAAAAAAAAAACATTGAAGTGTAGCGCTTTGAAGATTTGATTATAGAAGTTCACGCGCATTAATTGAACTATAGTAATACAAAAGTTGGATTGCGTTCAACAATTGTTTGAAATCATAAAGTTGAAACACACATTGAACTTTTGTGCTATACGTTTTTTTGACTCGAGAAAAATCAATTTATGTCCTGATTTAGTCCAACCACATTTTGAACTTCCATATTCCCAAACCTCTAACCCATATTATTCAAAAATTTCTTTCTGTGCAGGGATTTTCGACGGAAATTTACGTACGAACTCACACTTCCTGAAACAGTCTACCTCCGAATACTCCTTCGATAATCGGCGAATCGTTCAAGGAAACCAGCAGAAAAAGACGAGTCTCGTCGAACAAAGCAGCAGATCCGTAATTTAGCGCAAAAATCTCGGCATTTCCGTGTCTCCTCCGAACCTCGTCGCGAAGAGGGGCGAAACGCAGCGGAGCTCTGTCGTAAAAGTGAGGCGATAGTGGGCCTCACACATGCAGGCCGCTCTTCACGCCAAGCTCCTTATCGGCTGTTTGCACCGCTCTCTCTTTCTCTCTCTCTTTCTCCGTCTCCTTTTTTCGGTACGGCATCCGCACTTCGTCAGCTGCGTGTCTCCCTCGTGTTTAAGTGATTTTTCTGAGAAAAATTTTTTGCCCGCCGCGATAACGTTCGGTTTCGGGGACTTTGCTCGGCTACTCTTTTTTTTTTTGTAGTCAGAGAAATCTCGGAAGAAGCTACAATTTTTTTCCCCTCCTCTTGCGAAACATCGGCGGTATTTTTTTGTTCGCCGAATACATAATTCGATAAAAACTCGAATTTTTTTAATCGATCGAAAACGGGGGCGGAGGGAGGTACGAACAAAAGAGCAGAAATCGCTCGTACTTTCCCAGCTAAATTCATACGAAATCTAATGATCGCTCGTATCTGCCGGCGACCGCGGGGGGACCAATCCACTCAATAATAATTTTCCGCAAGAAAGGAAAGGCCGGATTTTAATTTAAATCCGCGGCCGCTGCCGAGTCCAAAGCAAACAAATGCAATTTCCTAGCGCGCCGGAAAGAGAAAGAAGCTGCTGCTGCTGCTGCTGCTGCTGCTTCGGGCAATTAGGTGCCTGCGCGCCTTTAACGGAATCTAACGGCTGCTTGCGGTCGCGCGGGCAAGCGAGGTTGATCCGTTCGCGCGCCGACCGCGGCGGCAGGGATCTTCCTGGGAATATATCCGCGAGGGGAATTTATTATTTAGCTAAGCGAAAATTACTGCGCTCATCCTTGGTGCGTATAAGCTCTGAGGGGATTTTGGCCGGTGTATAGTTCGATAAGGCTGCCTTGGCTGCTGGCTGGGAGTTGAAGAGAGTTGCGTTTTAATCTATGTACGGAGATTACCATTTTCTATCGAAATAACAATGCAATATTGCAATAAATGGAATAAAAAAATTGAAGTGGCTAAAAGGAAGCTTTAATATCGCGAGATTATAAGCTCGCGTTAATGCGTTTTATTTAAATTCATAACGAAATGACGCATAAAAAGTATTAATTCCGAACTGTAAATAAATGAAATTTATAGTCTTTGCGGCAGGTGTGTTGTATGTGTTTTTTTAAATTTTAATAAAATAAAAATAGATGATATCAACACATTAAAGCGCGACATTATTTTTAATCTTCGCTTTACAAAGCAAAATGAATTTCCCGTATTTTCTGCGCTATCTTATCGCTTCCGAAAAAAATATTTGTAAACAATGAGCAATAATGCGTAGTTGCATTGAATCGTGAAATAAAAACCGACGGCGAACGTATTTTTAATTATAATAACTTTCAGCGGCAATTTTTTTATTTTCTATTTATTCAAATGTTTGACAAATTTTTATATCAAACAAAGCACTCAGTTTTATTTACAGCCTGGGTAGCGCAATGAATTTCAAGATAGAAAGCTCTCTCGGTTAGATTCAACGGTCTTTACGATTAAAAGCCCTAATTTGAAATTCATTTGAAACTTTAACGCATCCACGCAATTCGCCGTTCAGCAGCTCATCAGTGGCAAGAGGCAGTGGCAATAAAGTCTCGCGCGTGTCCTCGTGCATAAAGGAAACGCTCTCGAAAGCCGCAGTAAACGACTCTCCAACTCGGGCATCGTTTTGTTTACGTTGCGCAGAGGTGAGCTGCTCCGCTACCCGTAAGATGTATGTATAACTCGCAATACTACGCACTGCGGCCACGCCGAGGCATACGATTGGCAACGAATCGCGCGATCCTTCCATTGATCGATGCAAAAATTCAAACCGATGTTTGCTCGCTTCTTTTTCCGCTGAGATGCACTGCTGCGAGAGAGAGAGAGAGAGAGATAAGCGTCGACGCCGAGTTGAATGAACGAGCGTGACGCGATAATGCGAGGGGATCGCATGAGAGCGAGAGAGAGAGAGAGGGAGGGAAGCGGCATTTTCGGCCTCGGAAGTCATCATTGAGAGAGAGAGCTTCGTTCTGTGTGCGAGCGCGGCCAGATGTATTTAGTGCGGTAGCGCCATTTTTTTTTATAGATATACGCCGAAAGGAAAAAAATCCGTTTATCGCGCTCGATTCTTTGTACTCTCGAAACTTCTTTGCTCGGATATTTAGAGCGTTTGTGATGAAATTATTTTTGGTTATTTTCGCGCCTATGTATATGTGTGAATCGAGTATTTAACTAAGAAAAGAATTGCACGAATGCTGATGGCGATAATTTGAAAGCAAGTCGTGACTTTTCGCACAGTTAATTTTTTTTTTTTTTTTTTTTTTTTATAAATTTCTTAGTTCGCAGATGCACTGTAATGTATATAATGCCTGGAATGAAAAACAGCGCTTCTATAAGAATTCTAACGCGCCTCGAAAAACAAAAAGCACGGAAAACGCAGCGAAGCGAAAAGCGGAGAAAGAGCGCATTTTAAAATACATTTTAATCCATTCAATAAATATGGAACGCCGATGGAGAATAAGTTGAAAACTTCATACCGGTAAAATACTTTTATGCAGTAATGCGCGTACGAATGAATGCTTCGGCTCTGATTTATGTTCGAGAGCCAATCATATAAATTATTCATTGTAATTAATTGTTATATATTGCGAAATTTTCGAAAAGAGATGCGCCGAATGCTTTTTACTTACTCGTGGCGATTGAGATGGATGGGCGACTACGCATTTTCAATATAAATTATTCATACGTAATTGTCGTGTATTATTTTGAAAATTTTCCCGCGCAGGGAGGGGGGGAGGGAATACTTTTGTAGAAATTCAATTTTATAAATTTTCGGGTTTATAATACTCCCGGTCCAGAGTTTTTCATTTGTATGCTAATTAGAGGCATGAATAATTTATGATATTTATTTTAATAAAAGTAATCGAGTAAGCCCAATGGAGCTTTTGGAAAATAAGACTTTATTTTTTATTTAGCGGCCTGACGTATGCATGAATTTAAATTTCATTATTTGTTCTGCCGGTTTAATTTAAAAAAAACAAAAAAAACAAAAAAAAGCCTCCCGAACTTGGCAAATATTTACAATTTCGAAATAAATCAATTTAACTGTAGATAATTGCTTTTCCATTTCGTTACGGCCTTACGGCGGAATTGCAATTAGCCGCACTTTTATATTCCCATATTAATTTTGCATTTGTTGTTGTTATTTTTAATAGTAATTTGACTTTTGATTAAACCGTCTGTCGTATAAAAAAGTTCAATCCAGCAATAAGCAATCGATAAAAAAGACATTTTTACTTCAAACCGATAACTTTTATACGAAATGCACAATTTTCACAGTTTCTGCAGTTGCTATCGTTCAAAATTATTGGAACGAAGGAAGAGCAAAAAAAGCCCATTAAATTAATAATTCACTTTTTAAACTTTAGAGCCTTTTTATAATAAAATTTTGTATTATGAAAATTTTCAGACTGCTACTTTAGTGGAAAATAAATTAACCTTGCGTAAAAGTTCAAAGTAATTTAAAATTTAGTGCAGATTCTTTCATGAAAAATTATGTACGCCGGAAAAAGTTATCGGAAAAAATGTCTTGTACTTTATTAAGTTTAATAAGTTAGTGTTGTATCGGCAGAAACTATAACATAAAATTTTCTAAAGTTTATAAGAAAGTTCTCCTGAAGTCATAAAAACCAATTCCACGCAGTAAAGAAAATGTTTAAGCCATAAATAATTTGCTGGCTTATAATTAAGTGGCAACTCTTTCAAATCCCAACTTCACTAAAAAAATTGTAAAGCACCACCTTGAATAAACCACACGTTCAAGTTGAATGCAGTAAAACGGGAAAGAAATCACTAAGCAAACATACAGCAACCCATTACAAAACATTAATCGAGTAACGGCGATAAAACGTTGCAAGTACCTTTAAACCGCATCGAGAGACTGACGCACGAAAGGACGAGCCGTTTGGCCCACGTAACCCACAGCTACCACGTGCTTGCGCTGCTCCGAAGAGCTACGCGGCTTCGACGCAAACAGAGAGAAAAAAACCCGAGGGGGAGAAAGGGTGCTAGCACGCGCACACACACACACACAGCAGCGAGAGAGAGAGAGAGAGAGAGAGAGAGAAAACGAGTTTTCCTCGCTTCAAGGGCTTCGCACAGCTGCGACGGAGGAGGGGAAGTGTAGACAGAGAACGAAAGGGTAGCGGAGGGCGCGATAACCCGCGCTGAAAGGGAGAATAAAAAGCGAGATAGAAATAGTCGAAGGGAGAGGAGAGGGAGTGAAAGGGAAATCTGTGAAAGAGAGGCGCCAGCGTGTTCTCTCTCTCGCTCCACCTAAATGCAAGCGTATATACCTATGGATGTGCGAGCGCGTACAAAAGTGAAAACGCCCTGCTACTCCTGCCGCTATGAAATCTGCTGCTTTTGCTGCCGCTGCACCGAGACAGAGAGGGAAGCTCGCCGAAGGGAAAATCGATGGGAAGAAAAGGGAAATTTCGTGTCAGCACTTGCAGCTTTTCCAAAGCTTCGGTGCGGGTCCTTCTTTTTTTTTTTTTTTTTGACGAGTCAATCGAGTGGGAATTTTCGCGCCCGAGGCTCCTTTAACTTTTAAATGTTTTTTAAGAAAGAAGGTTCTCGCGGCTCTGCTTCCACTATATAAGCTAATTCGATTTTGGGTAAGATAATATCGAGTATCTCGAAATTAGAATTCGGGAAAAGATTTTTGATAAATGAGCTTTTTTGGTTCGAATTCTGACTGGTAAGTTGGATAGAGTTCAAATTTAGTACGGTCCACTGTTTCATTTTAACTTCAAATTTTTTACTTTAAATCACATTTTTTCTCAAAAAAATTTAACTTGAACATTAAAATCAAAAATAATTTCTAAAAATAAAAACAAACTATTTTTTAGAATATTTTTACAATATTTAAATGCAAAGACTTATATATAGAATTAATGCTTTCAGCGTTACTTTTTTGAGTAAGGTTTTCAAGATTTTTATGAAAAAAGTTTTCTTGGCTTTGAGGAAGTTAACAGAAAAAAATTTGAAGAAACTCGTACGAGTTTCCTTATACCTAATCTGCTAAAAGCATCTTCTCCATTTTCGGAAAAATAACTTTCGCAGTATAATATTAACAACAATGTACATAATTATTAAATCTGTATTATATTCATTGCGGTAAAAGTAATAAAGGCGCTGATAAAAATTTAGCCTAGTAATAAGCTTATTTTAAAAATAAGAAACAAATACAGTTATGCAAGACATCGGGAACTCGATTTAAAATAACGGAGTACAATGTAATTAAATTGATAAACTCCATTTACTTCAAAGAAACTTTATTAATACCATCTCCGCGAAGTAGAACTCCGGCTCGGGTCAGAAAAAAAAGCAAAACTTCGTACTCGGAATCTCTCCTCAAGAATATTGCCTCCCCGAGGAAACTGCCGGAGCCTTCACGTCACGGGCCCTGACAATCTGCAATTAATTTAATTCGAGCCG
Organism: Ormyrus nitidulus; assembly: GCA_900474335.1. Classification (NCBI taxonomy): domain Eukaryota; kingdom Metazoa; phylum Arthropoda; class Insecta; order Hymenoptera; family Ormyridae; genus Ormyrus; species Ormyrus nitidulus. Next base: position 3,995 of record UCOL01006099.1, on the reverse strand, counting down.
GCTTTGTTTAGATAAACCACGAGAGACGAGGGTGGATGTCTGACGCATGGCAGCACCATCGGCGCGCAGGTCAAAAATTAGCATTTTTATGCTCCGGCGAAAGGGATTTCTTGCCGACGCCGAGAGGGCGAAGCTTTGGCAAGAACGAACTGGAACGGAGTACGGATCGCCGTGTTTTTTTTTTCTATAGAATGCGCGCCGGGAGTCGACGCCGGATGTAACTGTACTTGATGCGCCGCGCTTTTTCGCTATTAATCTAAGAGCCAATTTTTCTAATGAAAGAGGAGAATTCCTATTCTTTGTCGGATGTTTTTGCCCGGGAATTCGCGCGTTCGAAACTCAAGCAAAACACGCTTCGGCTTCACTTCTTTTCGAGCGTACAGTACGCTCTTTCTTCGGATGCATATTATGGTTCTTGCCTGCTTATGATTAATGATCTAAAGCGAGGCATTTTCTTAGATTCTTGCGGAAAGTTTTAGCGAGTTTTAGCGGTAAATGTAATTTACAATTTAACCGCTTAAAAGACGATCTAAACTCGTTACTTTTCGAGTACCTAAAAGTCAAAAAGCAAAAAGACTTCCTGTCAAATTAATCGTATTATTAAACTTCAGATAAAAATAACACGAAATCCTCAACCGAATAATCTCACTTGAATGCTCAGGTCACTGACTTTCAAAAATTCGAGTGGTTTTTTTTCATACAGAAAAATAGGGCCGCTGCCTGATCGGTGCGATAGCAGAGTTATTTGAAGGGCGCTTCATAAGGAACTGATTAAGAAAAACCAACAAAGTGCTTTGCTCATATCTCCTCCCCGATAGGAAATAAGCGGCTTGTGCCAGTTAAGATTTTTTAGTAAATTCATTTTTAGAATTTTTTAGAATGTTAAGAAGCTTCGTGGCCGAAGAACTGGCCGTAAAATTCACGGCTGTTCGAAAATAATTCTGATGAAACCATCAAAATTAAAAATAGGAACCTTTATGAACGTATGAATACCATAATTAGTAGCATTAGATGAACAAAAAATCTTGAAACTTCAAGTAACGATCTTATCTATTCTGCTATTGGCGAAGTAATTTGTAATGTCAAAAAATGCAATGCTTAATTATAAAAATATTATAAATATTATTATATTTTGAAATAAATACATTTTGTTATTTAATTTAAATAACTTTTTTTCTTTTTTGTGCGCGTCGACCTCCCTTAGCTTAGCGGATTATTAACTAGTTGTGGATCGCTTAACCATATCGGTTAATCTAATTTTAACAGTTAAGAACCCGCTAAAGAATCTACCCAGGATCACGTCAAAGATAAAGGAGAAACGAAGGAAGACCGAGAGATGATTATTGAGCAGCTGCAAGGTAGAGAACCCTATTTGTCAAATGGAGACTTTAGCGGTGAAGTCCGTTTTTAAACTTCGGGACCGGATGACTTTTTGAAGTACCGGTAAAATGATCGGTACTTCAATCGGATTCGTGAATTAGTTTAATTTATCCGTGTAAATAAAAATGATACTGTACTTATTGCACCCTTAAAACTTAATAAGTTCACTCTGTCAGCAGGATTTTCAAAGCTTTAGCAAGAAAATAGACTGCGCCCATTAACGTCGCGTTCAACTCGTCAATAAATTAGCCAACTTCCGAGTTCCAAGCGTGTGTGCACACTAAGCGCAAGTTCACAATGGAGTTAATTAACGGTTAAGTGGAGGAGCAGATTCTAATTTGCGTGCGCGAAAACGGGCGTGTAAATCGTAAATAAACCGCAAAGACCGCGTAAGCGGCTCGATCGGGAGAACGCGAGAGCTCTCCGGTGACTGTCGTCGCTCCGCGGAAGGTCGAAAGGGAAGTTGGAGAGGCGTCGAGCGAACCATCGGGGGAAAAGAAAACAGTCCGCCTTGGGATCGGAGCTCGTTCCGTAAACGCGGAGATGAAAAGATGAGGCGAGAAGGAGCACTTTACACTCTTGTACAGTTACGAGCGCTCGGCGTTTGACGTCAGCGCGCGAGATTTCGAAATTCTCGCCGCGTGCTCCCCTCCTCCTTCTATCTCTCTCTACTGATGTTTCGGGCCGGGGGGGACCTGCCGCTCCGCTGTAAGATTCCTCGGCAGGACCTTTTTTTCCTCGCGTTTCCGGTGCCGTCGCCGAGGATAAAGAGTCGGGGATTATTAAAATGGAACACCGATCTCGTTACTGGGCTAGAATAATGAGTTCCAATGCCACTCGGAAGAGAGCTTTTCCCTTCGGCTGACTGACAAGTTTTTTCAGTTTCTAGTATGTACTTTAACCCTCGTGTTGCGTTATCTCGGCATGCACGTTCTTTCCACGACTAATTTATTGAATTTACTTACGATGAAATTCAACGTACGCTCTCGACGCTTTTCCCAATTTACGAAGTTTAACAAACTTTCCGCCGACAGTCGCTAATAGAGCGCGGATTCCGGAAATTATTCGGGACGTAATCGACCACTTGTTTGTTCTTCGATGCGAACGCCTTGACGCGATTTCACGGTTTTAGTTTATTCAATTGATGCGCGAGAAATTTCTTTATTGCGGCGCGACGAGGCGCGTCGATAGAGTCGCTGATAACAAATAAATTTTTAGCCATTGGCATAAAAAAAAACATTATCTCGCTGAGGAGCCGAAAATACGCCACTCGAATTACGCGTCAAATCTTGGAAGATTAAACGGAATTCTTTCTTTATAATAATTATAACAGTTCGGTTTCGGTTATTTTATTACTAATTTTATTATCTGCGCGGCGAAGATTGTTTTCGCGAGCGAATAATGATTTCAATGACTTTTTTTCTCGTCTTTTTTCTTTCAAATTCTGCTCGAGTTGAATATTTGTTTTATTAGTGTTGAGTCTGTTTAGAAAACACAGTCGCGTTATCTTTCGAGAAATTAAATTACTATTCAAATATCATTATATGAAACTTTAGAGTTTGAAGAAGATGCGTCACTCGCGATAAAAAGGAAAAAAATAAAAGCTAAAATACTGGTTTTTACAGCATAATCGGTCTTCTCAAGCACTTTTACAAAAACTCGTGCAATCATCAAGGAAAGAGAGAGAGAGAGAGAGAGAGAGAAAGTGCTACTTTACCTCAAGCGGCTTATTTAGCGCTGCTCTGTTTGACGTTCACCAAAAAGTTTAAACACGTCTCCGTTAACAACGGGCACATTTCGGCTTCCCGGAAAAGCAGAAGCACATCCAAGATCGAACGAAAGGTTCGAAAACAGCACCATAAACCGTTCCAGCACTTCAACAACAAAATTCCTGAGCGTGCGCTCGGCCCGTACTTTCACTCATGGAAGCTTCCTCGAGGATCCGCTTCGCATCTCAGGATATATTTTCGGGCACGCGCCCGTTGTAAACACAGGGCCGCGCGCGCTCGGTCACGTGTCCCGGCGCGGCAGCGTCGCGCTCTCTCTCTCTCTCTCTCTCGTTCGCTCCGCGTACGTCGGGCACTGCAGCACGCCGCACTCGTCTGGTAGCCAACAACACACTGCGCCGCGCACTCTTTTTCGGGGAAGCACTGGCTGTATTTTTCGTCGTACGAACCGTATGCCCGTAGGCGCGAACACACTGAAAAAGCTCAGTCACTCACTAAGCCGCCCTGGCAGTGCTGTAGTCGCCGACTGAACGGCTCGTCGCGTCATCGCGAGCTCTCGCTCTCGCGTCCGCGCGGAAATTAAGAAGTTACGTTATAAAACGCAACGACCTACAATGCTACAAATGCCGAGGGATCTCGCGCCGCCGCCGCCGCCGCCTTCTCCCCCTCCCCTTTCCCCGCGGCATTGGTGAGCTGCGCCCCACCAGCCGAGGGAAGCTCCCCTCCGCTAATACTTTAGCGGAGCGCTTGTTTTTCTGGCCCCCTCTCCCGAGCTCGGCCGCCCCTTCTTAGGCCAATGTTCTATCCCTCCTACGCCGACGGCGTCGGCGCTCTTTCTCCCTCCCCGTCGGGCATGGGAGCCTATGCCCCCCCCCCCCCCCCCCCCCC
>UCOL01006098.1:0-10121 GCA_900474335.1 Ormyrus nitidulus | reverse complement strand
ACAATTATAATAATTTTTCTATTCAAATATATTAATTTTTTATATTATTATACTAAAATTTGTAGTAATTTGAGTATGCATTCGCTTTACTACAAAAAATAGTAATTTTTGGTACGGTTATAATAAGTATTGAAATAACATTTATCTCAGTGGAATATTGAATAAAAAGGCCATTTTTTGAAACATCCTATTTTCTCTAATTAAATAATCGACTGCATGCCTATCCCCTATATATTTTGTCCTCCGAAACGTCATTGAAAGAAACGAACGCACTCGATTCCCAAAACCGGTCAGTAGCCGTAACGTTTAACAAATAAAAGCTCCCTTGATCCCCTTTCCCGGGCTATCGGATATCAAAAATCCATTTACCAAAATTCCGAGTTGATAAAATACTTTTCGACCGCGCACTGCTGCCCCCCCCTCTCTCTCTCTCTCTCCCGGCGTCCGCGGTCTCAAAAATTCAATTACGGCTACGTGAAAGCGAAAAATTTGCAGCCGCGGCGCGCAAAAATTCGCCCTTTAATAGAAAATTTGCATTTCCTCCCTCTCTCTCTCGCGCGTCCAGCTTTTTTTTTCCGTGCAGATAATTCTCGCGCATATAATTCCATCGGCCGGCAAAACCGACCACCTCGGAAGATCAAAGAAGCAGCAGCAGCAGGTCCACGCGTCCATTACTCGCAGCGACTCACTTGTCGAGCATCGATAATTCAAGCTGCGGGCGAAAAAGGCCCGCTAAATAATTCAGCGACATTCTCGCGGTCGCCCGCATACGCGTTTTCGCCGCCGCCCGGCGCAACCGATCCCCCCCCTCGTCCGGAAATTGTTTCCAACTGTTGAGACAATGCTTGATACGCGTGTTTCGCTCTCGGGGAGTTTTTTCGCGAGTTTCCGCTCGGTCGATGGTTTTCTCCTATTTTTTTTCCCCGTCGGAGCTCCGGCGGCGGGAGGAAAACTCGTCGGAGGCTGCTTTTTGCCCCGGCCGTGGCAAGTTTTTCGCGGGAGAGCCGGCTGCCCTCTCTCTCTCTCTCTCTTTTTTCCCCCGGTGCGCCTGAATTTGTTTGCCGCGCTGAAAAGGGCGCCGGGGGGTCGAGAGAGATCGCGGTCGGACGATAGCGCTAAGCGCTCCGAAAAATAATTGCGAGTTTTCAGGGATGATAACGATCGGCGAGCGCTTTTTAAACTTCTTGTAATTAGTGGTTTCGGGGGAATTAGCCGAAATTCGCTGCGCGCCGAGTCGAGTGATTTTCAGTCGTTTTTAAAGCTGTATAAGTAATGAACGAACTGTATTAGGATCGTTGTACTCTGAATTAATTACTTTTATTAGCGAGGAATTTTTTTATTGAACGTCTACTTCGCTCGTCGCTGCATTAGCTTTATTAATTATTGATAGCAGTCGGAGTCAAGTACAAGTTATTATTATTAGATAAGATTTAATTATAAATTAACTGAATTATTGAATTTCCTTAAAATCAGTTTTCTATAAACAAATTAGTGAAATTCTGTCCCAAAAAAGCCAATAAAACAATCCTCATCAACGAATCGTCTCTCTCAAGTGCATAAATCGAGGGCCAAAGTCGCAATTTCAATTTGCCGCGAAGTAAAGCGCTTAATTTCCTCATCGAATTAATTAATAACGCCGCGGCGAAAGGAGACGCCCGAGGTGCCCCTCGAAAAGCCTCTTGGGCACTCTCTCTCTCCTCTCCTCCTGCCAGTCGCACGCACCGTATTCGTGCACCGCACGATGTGTATACGCATTATGCGCGAGTGCTCGCGAAAGTAATGCTCGGCATTCATCGGGATTTTGTGTCCTGCGGAGAGGGAGAGAGAGTCGGAATTCAACCGCCGCCGCTGCTGCGGAATTACTCGGCTGCTGCTGCAGAGAGAAGAGAGAGGGAGGTAAATTCGATGCAGGGCTGCATTTTCACTTTTGTGTGTCTTGAGTTTCGAGCGACGCTCCGAAGCTCTCGCAGGTTTTCGGCGAATTCGTTACGGCGCTGCTTATTGCTCGCGCCGCGTGAGTGGAATCTTTTTACTGGAAAATGAAGTCAGACCGGAATATGTGGCCTGTGATAATTAATAAAACATTTTGTTATTTATATTTATACATCATATACGTTTTTCGAATTCTGAATTTTTAATTTCAGCTGCTGGTTCCGACTTGGATTAAATCCGCGGTTTGAAACTTTAAAGCGACGCGAATTTCGCAGAAATCTATTAATAAAATAATGTTGGCTCGATCAAACGTGTCGCGAGTTGCCTTCATTTAATATAACCCAGTCGATTTTACGTCAACCCTGAAACTTTACCCAGATTATATTGACATTTTCGATATTAAACTCTGTAAATTTATAATTTAAATCTTGCATGAAATTACTCCGTACTCGTACACATATTCACAAGTCAACATTTGCCATGTGGATTAAAAAAAACTCGAGAAATTAAACCGCACTTTTTCCCTAAATCTTGAAGCGCTCTTAAACTCCCATAAAAGATGCATTCTAAAAGCATCGTAAGTCACCGCAGCAGACGGCAAAAGTATCCCCCCCGGCTTGGCCCACTTCTCGATCTGACAATTAGCCAGTTTACATAAACCGCATAGCCGTGATCCTTGGACCGAAAAAAGCAGCCGATTCTCAGAGCGTTCGTTTTCTGTCTTCGACAGGTGTGAGGCGCGAGGCCGATGAGTCCGTGGAGGGATCAGAACCGGTCATCATCCTGCCGGCTCGTGGAAGCATTTTCGATGACAGGAGCGACGAGGAGCTACCGCCCATGCCTGGCTTCTGGCATCCGTTCCGATTCGACAGCAGCCCCTTCGAAGGCCTCTTCACCAGAATGCAAGGTAAGACCTCGACAACCGCACGGGTTATTCTTTTCTGTATACACTCAGAAAAGTCTAGTAAAAGTTACCATACTGCCTAATAATAAATTTACCAACAAGATAGTAACATTTCTTATAAAGTATAGTAATTTTTTGAATTTTGACAGTCTTTTTTACAAGATTATTTGTAATTTTTACTACATTTCTTCTCTCAATGTTTCTATTAGGTTTTAAATTGTTTTCGACTTGAATTGTCGTACTTAACTTATGCACAAAACTCGTTGTGCAGCTGATAAATTTCGCGGTAATAAATGCGAGCTTTAATTTTAAAAAACTGGTTTTTTAACATGTGAGATCTATTTTAGTAGTCATAAACACATTTTTTACTCTCGCGAACGACGCGATTTCTAACAAGCTGTTTTTTTTTTAACCTTCCAGCGACGCATAAATCGCGACTCTGAAAAAAGCATTTTTTTTCCCCGCCAAAAGTATACAGGAAATCATTACGAAAGCGTATTTCGATTTCAATCTCTTGCGCGACAAAGCGTCACACTCTATTCTTACGCGCTCAGATTAGAGAAGTGACATTGTCTTCGCTTTGCATGTATACGTATATCTGCTGCATTCATTTTCCTCTTTTTCAATTAGTCTATACGCAACTTTACTTAAGCTGATTATTCTGTTCGTACCAGCAAAACGAAGCCAAGGCGAAACTCGGCTTCTAAGTATTGTTCGAACGCGCTTTTTTTCAATTTTTTATCGCGCGTTCATTTTTTAGTTTTAAATTTGCTATATTTTATTAGCTTACTGATTTACCTAAAATACGTAACTTACCTCCGTCGTTCGATATAAAATATTCGCTTTCGCTTCTTGTATTGTTTTTATGTTAGGTATAAAAAAAACCTCTCTCGATACTTTCTATATACACTTTGCTTCGCAGCCTATATCCTTATATTGTCTTAGATTTTCCGTCAAAAAATCAGATATCGCCTACTTCCCGCTCAGTTCCTGATCGTAAAACTGGAAGAAACTGCGAGAAAGCTTTGCACTTACCCTGAAATTTCGTGCCTCCCTTGAAACATCGAAACACACTTCCTATATATTTGTTTGCTTCTTATTGATTTTTCTTTGATTTCATGAATATATAAGAATCGTGGGTTTAAAAACGTTTACGCGAATAATAAATCTTGGCTCAAATATAATACTATCAACATCCCAGACTACAAATTCGTAAACTTAATTTAATCCGATGATAATCAACATTTCGCATTCCTCTTATCAAAAGAAAAACAACAACCAAGAACTGTTACAATCCAGAGAAGTAAACAAAATAACAAAAAAAAAAGAGACCAAATTCTCGCCAATAAACATATCCGAGAAGCAGCCGCGCGCATCGCGGCGTGCAATCTCAGCGCTCGTAACCGCGGCAAATCGCGTCTTCACTCGGCGGCCCGAGCCAGGCGCAGCCTCAAAAAGCCTGCGGAGAAAGAAAACGCCGGAAGAATACGGGGGGCGAGGGGGGGCCCCTTAACTCCTCGCGAGCGGCGCCCTGAGCACACTTCGCCACAAGGCTCCTCCGCGCCGACAGGCGAAACAATCGCTCCCTCCCAAACTAAACTCGAGGCGTATTAGGGTCGCGGGACTTGGAAAAGGGCTTTTACCGAGGAGAGCGAGGAGGCGGGGGGGGGGAGGGTCAAAGTTCGCTTATACATCCGATCGGAATAGGTGCCGCGACTATACGCGAAACTCGGGATGCTCCGGCCGCGCTTTAAACTTGCTCCCGGGGAAGAAAGTCGGCCGTTTCCGAAAGCGATGCTCGCCCCTTTTCGAAGAGATGGTGCGAATGGAATTTGTCGATCCAAATTTTTACTCGCGAAAGACTGCCACTGCCCCCTTTTTTTTCAAGTATACTTTTCAGTTTTTTTTTTCTTTCGTTTTTTTTCTTCCTTTCTTCCGTGGAAAGTAGCTTTTTTGCGTTAAAGCTTGAGTTATTCAAATTTAGAACGATAGTTGTAAAGTTGAAAATTGAATGCGCGGAATAAAGTTTCAGTATTTTCTGAAAAGTGCAAGTGCCATTTTCCTTATATTTACATCACACCTTGTAGAAGTTAAAACCATGCAAGAAAGTAGAACGTAGTGCGAAACTTTTCTATGAGACTCCCAACCTCGATATAGACATATTTGTAACACTGTTGACATAGATTGTCTTTTTTAAAAATTCTGTTATTATAAATCTGACATTTTTTTTTCTCCAAACTCGAAAAGCAGAAAAATTTTAGAATAAAAGAGGAAGAAGAAGAGATTGGATTTTTCATATATTAGGTGCACAAATATACCTTTAGAAAATATTTTTCTTAAAACGTATCGTCGATATTGGTTAATTGATAAAAAAAAATGGCAAAAGTGCGGCATTGTTTCAATAATTGGTTTAATTCGAGCTTGAAAGGAGCAATTTCGTGCTTTATTTGCTCCCCTCTTTCAGAGCAACGATAAAAATAAAAGGAAAGCAAACGACTACCATTATCTTTAACAAAGTGGCTGCTTTTTTATTAAAGACTCATCCATGATTAATCTATCTCCAGCGCCGAAAAATATCCATTCCCCAGCGAAATTTCCCCTTAAACCGTCGCCTGAAAACGGCAACCAAACCAGCCGGCAAGCCGGCTTAAAAATCGCGTTTAATGACCGTTTCATCGGGTGTCCGAAGAAAATGAACAGAACGAAACGGCGCTCCGCGCAGTCGGCCATCGCAGCTGCCCGCGCGGATATAACTTCCGGCGGCAGAGTTTGCCGATATATAACCGTTTCCCGTGGCGCTCTGCGTTCTCTTGCGGGCTCGTCGAGACTTTGCCGCGGAGAGCTAAGCCGCCAAGCGCGCATGACTTCGCAGTCGACGCACGAATTAAGGCTCAAGCTTTTCTCTATCTCCCCCGACGTCTTTCTTCTGACGGACCGGTACACAGGAAGCGCTCGAGAGAAAGAGTCGGGGCTGTGATGATGTTTTCCGAGGCTCGGGGAGAGAGGCCGCAAATACTACAGGGGGAGATTTCTGATTCGATCGTGTTTTAATTTAGGGGATTTTCTGGATCGCGACGTTTAATAATAATGCCATTACTGTTGATTGAGTTTTGGTGTCGAAGGTAAAAAAAAGATTTTAAAAGATTGCTTCGAGGTGGTAATGTATTCTTCGAAGGGGGGAAAAGTGCCGATGGATTATTAATTAAGTCGAATATTTTAGGTGTCCTTCTGTAATATAAAATGCAAAATGGGTCAATTTTGGTTATTACTTCAGTTGATTATTCAACTTCATTCATCTTATCAATCAACAATGTTACGAACTCATTTTTCTCCGATGAATAATTTAGGAGCTCTTCGAATTCTATAATAATTCGAATTCAATTAGCATTTTTAGATGCTTTTTCTTAAATTGTAATATTACGGGAGAGGCTCCGACGTCTGTGTAACTCGCAAGAATTTATTGACGTACAAAGTACCCGTGGAACAAATAGCGTTAATATATTAATGTAGGAATGATATACAACTTTATTGAAAGCTTAATTTTTAATTACTTTAATTATTCAATGCTTTATTATATTTGCAAATTATTTATTACGGCAAATAATTGCCTCCTTTAACAATTTGGCATAAGCAAAATTGAAATATCAATAAATTTCACCAACAAATATTCGCAACATTCCCTCGTAAATATCATCTTTTAATAGCACGATAAAAGTATCAAATTCCTAAAACCATCCGCGCGGAATTCCCAAGAATCTTTGAGGAACTCAAAAGCAATAATTCTCTCTCAAAACTCTCGCGCTCGCATTTTCTCGAACGCCAAAAAAAAGCAACAACCAGCCCCCGGCGGCGACTTATAGTAAATTTCCCCAAATCATTCCGCTCCTCCCCATAAATTACGCCGCTCGATTTGCTCTCCTCGTCATTCCGAAAAAAAAAAAAATTCTCAACCCTTGCCACTCGTGACGGAGTCTTACAATAAGCACTACTGCCGCGCGTCGTCAGCGCTTTTTTCGCCCTCGAGGATCGCGCAACAAATTCGGCCCGCGGAAGAATCGTGTCGGGCTGGCCGCGGCGCGCGACATTACATATTCCCGGTGCTCGGGGAGAGCGCACCCTAAATCCTCGCTCTTTATGACTATTCCAATAGCCCGATATTTTCCGGAGAGGCGCTTAATGGCAGGGAAATAATGCCGCGGGGCGGCCGGTTCTCCTCTCCGGCGAGTAAGACCAAGTTTTCGGGAGACAAAAGGGAAGAGCGCAGGCGAAGATTGCCCTGGACGATTTAACATTCCCGCGATATATCCTTTCGCCGTTATACATATATATATATATAAGTTATATCTGAACGCCGCGACTCGAGAGTTGCTCTTTCCGAACGTGCAAGGGGCAGAATTTCAGAATTCGATGATTTGGCGGTCGGCGGGGGGGATTTATCGGGGAATATCTCGCGGCCCGTCTATATATATATACACACATATATATAAAGTGAATTCCGAACTCGAGTTTTGACGAAGCGAAGCGAGAGAACGCTGATATAATAGTAAATCCGCGTGCTCGCTGGAATTATTATTATTATTATTATTATTTTTTTTTTTTTTTTTGACGCGGTATTGAAGTTTTTCGCTTTTCTTCGCGCCGCGGTTATTGAATTTTTGGAGATGCGCTTTTTCATTAGAGTCGTTAGCTTTTGTACGGGCCGCCGCGGCTCGCGGGCTTGTTAAACCTGTTAGTGAACTTCTTTGTTTGTGTCCGGTTTAACTGTGAAATAGAAATGTTTATTTATAGATTTTTATTCTGTTGTCCGTTTTTTTTTTTCAATACACTGCGATTGTATGCGTAATAAAAACGGATATCAATGAACTTGTTTTTAAATAAAGTGTGCACTAAGACATTCTGTGTCAAAAATTACTTTAAGGTGGACATTCTCCCGTCCTCGTAAGCTGCAGCCTTGTCCTTGAATTACGTAAAAGTGCACGACGAGCCTTTTTCCGCATAAACAAGCATTCAACTAGCCTTCACCGCACTGCTTCTTGCGGGTAAATCCTCATCGGCTGCTAACTCAAAAATCAATCTCCCGGCATCCTCCTAACGATCTGGCCAAACCGATCCAGAAAAGCTTCTAAAAGCAGGCATGAATTATTATCCACGGGCGTCGGCCAAGGTTTCGCGCGCGGCATATCCGTTAAAAATGCAAGACTACGTACAAGGAAATCTTATATAGTCCGGCCCCATAAAAATGAAACCTCCCATAAAGGTCGCGGGGGCTTCGAAGCAGGTCAGCTTGAAGGCCGTATTCCGTACGCATCCGAAAACACGTACAAACACACGCGCACACGTATACGTACATGTCCCCGTCACTTTCACCGGGAAAGGTCGCGGCAATTTTGTCGCGTAATGGCGAATAAAGGATTCACTCTGTATGTAAAGCGAGCCCTTTTTTCGAGGGTTCGTTGCACTCGACAGATAAACGGCCCTGTTAATATGCGCTTTTTGAATTGTCGCGGGGTTTTTTTGTTTTTAGCTTTTATTTCGAGCTGCAAGGGTACTTTGATGCTTGCATGCCTGTGGATGGAGAGGTTTGCATTTAGTATTTATGGCGGGGGGGAAATATTTAATTGAGATGCGGAGGACAAGATGAATTTTGTATAATGCGAAGAAAGAATAAGATTAAGTGTGTATGCATAATAGCAGAGAATGAATTAAGTTTGGATAGATTAATAAATAATGAGGTACAGTTGGTTATAACATCGTTTTCGGAAATAGTATTTTAGACGCAAATGAAAGTTATGTTCAAATTTTATTCCTGAAATACGTAACGTATAATTGATCTGTTTGTAAGGTTAAAGTATAGATATTTATTTTAATTCCAAAAATAAAAATTCTTTAAAAAAATTCTTAATTTAAAAATTTTAAAACGATTGATTTTGCAATTTAAATAAATATTGGCTTACGTAAATCAAAATAATTTATACGGTAGACTTTATATTTTTATATTTTATTAAGTAAAATTTATTATGTGTTATCGACATAAATAAAATCTGAAGCAAAACAATAAAAACCTAATATAAATAAAACAACAGACCTGTTTCCTTCGAACGCAAATACCACTCGACAAAAACCTTGACCAAAGCAATCCGCTGCAATCAAAAATCCCCCCCGCAGCAGCCCCCAAAGCGATTCGACAATCGCACTCCAATTTCCGGTGGAAAGCCCGCTTCCGCCAGGTAAGAAAAAGCGTCAATTTCCCTCGCCGCCTCCAATCGTCTCCGGCGGGTGAAAATTTTTTCTCGAATAAATCGCGGCCTCTCGTCGGACGGCGATAAAAGCTCGCGTCTCCTTAGCGCGGAAGCAGACAGCGGCGGGGGCGGCGGCGGCGGCGATAGATCATAGAGCTCGCCTCTCGGACGGAGAGCTCTCTCTCTCTCTCTCTCTCCCAGGCTCCCACGCAATAAAACGCGGCGGAATTTATATCGCCGCGGCGCGCATCCATTTATGCATCGGGCGCGCGTTTGTGTACGTACGCATAAATTATTGCGCTATCGGGGATCGACTATCGGGGGCCGGGTTTCCCCCCTCCCACCCCGCGGGAGATACGCCGATATCGAGCCCAGCCTTGCACGTACGCGCACTTGCGTCAATCAATTGTCGGCGTTCTGTTTGTTCTTTGTTTGCAAGCTTGATTCGGATGCCCGAGCCGAATGCCGCCGGGCTCTCTCTCTCTCTCTGTAGCGAGTTACTCACTGCATTCAAGTGCCGAGTTACGGGGGGAAGAGCGATCTCTTCGGGTTTAGATTTTTTTTTCAATTTTTCAGCGCTGTTTTGTACACTGTTAAAAAAATCATTAAATTTAATATACACATGCACTTGAATATTTATAATTTTGTAAATCTGGTATTCATTAAAATTAATGTAAATTGTATTAAATTTCAGAATTTATTTTGAAATTGAATGTACATTGAAGTCTTCCCTATGAAAAGTGAACCAAGGAAATATAATTATTAAAAAAGTCTTTATATTGTGAAGAAAAATCATTCTGGGAATAAGTTCTCTGCGTGAATTTTTTACACTAATTTTTTTTTTCTTTTTTTTTTTAAGTTATATAGTATTTTGGGTTCACTTTTAGTAATTTATGAAGTTTTTTACAAAATTCTGAAATATTAAAATTAAGTTAGCGTTAATATTTGTTTTAATCAAATGTTGAACGTATAACTGAAATCAAAATCTTCGGATCGTAAGCGTTGCGTAGCATAATGGTAGAGCGTCTGCCTCGTAATGCGAAGAT
>UCOL01006097.1:0-10126 GCA_900474335.1 Ormyrus nitidulus | reverse complement strand
AATAAGCAAAAGTTAATAAAAACATTTAAATATAGTTATTACTAATGATTTACATGTCGATTGACTTTTGATTCAGATTGTATAGCCTGAACATCCTTAAGGGGATTAATCGTCCTTTATCGTATAGACGGGCCAATCGTAATAGACGGGCACACATTGTTAAAAAAAACTACCGCCTTTCGAACTCTTCAAGGCGTCATTCCTCGGTTCAAACATAAAGCATATTAAATACTCGCGTCGTCTATTTCAAGGCTGGACGCTTCCCTTTTAGTGCCCTTTTATTCTTGTGCCCTGAAAGCGGATAAGAAAAATATGAAGTGTCGCAAACTCGCAAATAAAAGTTTACAAGGAAGGTCAACTCCGATATATAGCAACCTTAACTTTCCGGGCGAGACTCGGAATTGAAACCCGCGGGGTCCCTTTTTCCCTCTTTTTCCTATCTGCCCCTCAAACTTTCTCTCTCTCTCTCTCTCTCTCTCTCTCTCTCTCTCTCTCTGTCTCTAGTTTACCGGCTTCACTAACTAATTTCCGTTGTTCCTCGCAAACTCATTCGTTGCCTCTCTTCGTCTACCACTTGGTTTTAGGTGTACGCCAGCAGTTCAGGACTTTTGTGCGCTTGCGCAGATCAAGTTTGCCCAGGGAGTGAAATTTCATTCTTTCAGGGCGAATGTATAAGGCAAAGTTTGTGCCGCGCTGCGTTTCGGTACGAGTGTACCGAACATAGCTACTGCTGTTTGTCACTTTTTCCTTCAAGACGTGTTTCTACTCGGTAATTAAGGAGCCGAAATTATTTTACGCTTCTTATGGATCCTCCTTTAGCTGCTGAGTTTGCTGTTTGAATTAAAGGCTCTGCTCTGTTATTCGCCTAATGAAGAGTATTAAAAAATAAGCGAGAGTTTGCGTTTATTTTTTAAGAACGACACAGAATTTATTTCACAATCCAAATGAATTAATTCTGAAGTTTTATAAAATATGTTTTGTTATTGCAATATATTATTAAGATTTGTCATCAAAATGTAAATTTATGGTAAGGATATGGTATTTAAATATTGCTAAAGAAAACAATCGTATCAGGAACGATTATAATAGTGATTTGTACATAGAAAATATTTATCTTGACTACTTACTTCTGTGACCTTTTTCCACAACGAGATCCTTTCTCAGTACAACTTTCCTTTTGGAATTTGCCCTGGGCACTGAAACACAACAACAAAGTAATGTTCCAATAAATATAGCAGTCCCAAATAAATAAACAAAATACGACCTTCCACTCATATCAACGTTAAAGCCAAAACAAAAGCATCACTTTCAAAAGAAAAAAAAGATATCAAGCGCACAAAGCAAAGAATTTGTTTTTCGATTTTTCAAACGAGTCAAGACTCTCCTACACTCGAATGACACCGCAGAAAGGCAGCCTTATGGAGCGCACGAAAAAAGGTGGACGGAATGCATTGTCGCACGATTTTATGGAACGGCTTTTACTCACGCTTGATCGAGCGCAACGGTGATTTCACCTCCGGCGAGCCCCATTTTGTTCTACTTTTCTTTCGAACTGTTCTCTCAAGCCCTTTTTTCACTAATTTTATTATTTCGCCCTTTGGATCCGGTCTAAAAGCTTGCGTAATTTGACTCGGCTCTTTACGAGCTGGAAGTAATACAAAATTTATCTCCCGTAATTTTTAATTTAAATTTAATTGGATTTTTAATAGCATATTAATTTATTACTAATAAAAGCCATGATAAAAGAAAAAATTGTTTATTTCAAGAGAATTGCTTGCTTCGTCCTATTTTATTTTTTTAATATACTCTTTAATCTCTCTTTTTTATTTTTCTAGACATAAATGTTTTCCACTTTTTCGGCGGACCCTCTTTCTCAAAAAAAGAGGAAAAAAATTTTGCACAAAAGACTAGCATTTTCCGAAATGTGTTCCAAGCGTTTATTCTACTTTTCTTCTATTACGAATCGTAGGAAATTTAATTCTTCAAAAATGCAATCCCAACTAATTGATAAATAAAGAACGTCAAAGTTCTTATTGAAACGCTAAAGAATTCGTTATGGAATCGCATTCTGTTTATTGAGTCAAAATTGTGTCAAGTGCACAGAATCCTGAAGTGTCTTGAAACTCGTCTATAAAGTTCGAGTGAAACAATGTCGCGGAGCAAAACAATCGAGCTAATCTTTAAAGTACAAACAATATCCTTAACTCCTTTTTTCACGGGCACTCCAAGGGAATCAGATTGTCCCTGAACGCGACGCAGCAGTCTCGACTCAACAGCGTAACAAAACATTGACCGGCTCGCGGCCTGTTTACATTTAATCATTGCCCCCTGGTTTTATTTTTAATTAAAACGCAAGCACACAAAGCGACCGAAAAAGCGGGTCAAGGTGAGTTGTAATTCAACGGCAGAGCATAAGCTTTTTTTCGGTTAACACCTGCTTATTTCCACGGTGTCCGAGGAAATGTTTATTCATCGCTTCGGGGCAAATAGAATTTTTATGTAGGAACGCTGGAGTGTGGGAATTTATTAATGGTCTTTTTGTCTTTTCATCGATCAAACCGTTATTTTCCGCCAATTATCTTCCGGATATGAGTGTCGTAAAAACATTATCGATATGTATTAAGGATGGTTCAGTGATTTAAGTTTCGTTGGTAATTAAAAGGCCTAAGTATTCAGCTCAATTATCAGACCGAAAATTTTAATTGAAGGCTTGAATATCAACATTTTGAGCTCAGATAAAAATTGTAAAAAGACGAATTTTCAAATGTTATATTTCGAATATTATTATACTTTTGATTTTCAAAATCTGACCTGCATTTTTCGAAGGGCAGTTAATTGAAGGAGTAATTAATTCAAGCATTACGAAAATGCAAAGTCAAGTACACGGTTAAACTTTTATACACTTTGTTGCGATAAATTCTTTTACTTTACACTTTATCAAATGAATTATTCATTTGAGGTTATTTTTACTTTTAAATTGAGCAATAAAAAAAATGACGATTTTTAAAATAAACAATTTTAATAAAAACAATTGTTACAGAAATAAAATAATTTTAAATTACTCAATAAATAATTTCTTGGTTAAGTACATACTTGATTTTAATTAAAATTGATTAAATGTGAAAAAACAAGGAAAAAATTCCGGAATACAGTCTGAACGCAGTCAGACTTTTCTACTGCAGCATTTTGTTTTGTTCTGTTCCGTGTACGTAATAAGCAGCCTACTTAGTTTTAATGAATTGAATGTAGTTTAGTAACGATATCAATTTAAATATACGTTTTATTCCCCTATCGTATCCCTTCTTTGGAGGTAATTAAAAGTCAGAAAGAATTTTAATATTTCACATGTAAGCAGATTTTTACTTCATTCTTTTTTGAAAGCAAAGAAATGAAGTCTTTAAATGAACAAGTTCACTAGCACCAGAAGAAGAAAGAAAAATATTACTCACCCGTGTCGCAATCCACGTCGTGAATGACGATCTTGATGCCTTCGCCGTCAGCCAGGCTGCCCTGTCTAGCGAGTTCCCTGTCATCGACGCTGACGCGGGCTACAGCAGGAGCTGGTCGAGCCGGAGCCGGGGCCGCTCCGGCGCCCGCCAGGGCCCGTATTTGGTTGATGTTCGGTCTACAGGCAGAAAAAGGTAAAGGCCAAACGTTAATGAACTTAAGCGTTGCCGTACGGGGCGTAGCGTGACTACAAAGGAATGCCGTCGCGTCGATATCGGTGGCGTGTCTTAAGCTTTTCGCAGGCGGCATATTGTATAATTACCTGCAGGTCTTTCTTGCTTGGTAAACATGAAAATTTGTATGCGTGACTTTTTAATAATGAGTCTTTTTGTTTTGCATGGGAATTTTCATGTTGTATACATTAAATAACGTCTTTTTTACTTTAATTAGAAGCAGTTGTAGCAGATTAATTAATATAATTCAAGCAAGAGTCGACTGATGTTAATAAAGTATTATCTGATATTTTATTTAAAATAGCCTTCTATCTTTTATAAACTCTTTTTTCAAACTATAGTATTATGAAAAAATGGATGTTCTTGCTCCCCGTATTTTCTCATAATATCGATTATATTTTGAAGAGAAAATGAATAAGAAGAAGTTACGTCTTTATCTATATCCGTCAAAATAGTTTGTGAAAAGCTTGCAAATACCAGATTTGCAGTGTAATTAAGGAGCAAGAAGGAGAAGGCAGTCCTCTAGAACCGATAAGGAGAAACTTCAATCGCAGGGGGCTTATGGTGGAGGTTTTTAAAAATAGCTCCGGCTTTCAATGCGATCGACGGAAGTCAGAGAAAATGTTTGAGGAAGTTTTCCACTTTCTTTTTTTGCCACCCACTGGAGAAAGGGGTTGGGGAATTAATGGAGGTTATCAGTTGCGCGAAGTGGAAAAGAATTTTTCAAGTAGAAATTGCTGAGAAAGCTACGAACACTGCGCACATTTTTTTTCTTCATATTAATTTGTTCTCTAATCTTTTGTGAATGAATTTTAAAATATATTTTTCAAATTAACTTGAATATATTTCCACTTATAAAGAAAAAACTCTCTCATATTGTCACAAACATCCGTTATTGTTATTTATCGAAACTTTAGATAAAAATTTGTTCCTCATAATAAATAAAAGTTATGTAGTAACGATTTTTTAATAAAACTTGGACAACATTATATTGAGAGGACGCAGCCGGTATATTTGCTCAGTGCTTTGAAACAAAGCAGCTTGCTATTTAAATTACGAAGTAAATCATTGTAATTTGTTATTTAAATGGACAAGTAAAACATTGTAATTTTAAACACGTAAAGCGTATATACGCAACTAGAATGCGGGTGATCGTGAAAATGCAAGCAAAACGTGCAATTTAGTCAAACCATTGGGAAGATGGAGAAATGTGTTTTAAATAAAGCTTTCCATTAATTTTTGAATCCTGCAACTTTAAAATGTAACTATTTCGCCAATAAATTACTCTAACGCATTTGAATAAAACTTATATGGCGAACAATTTATTGTTTTAAGTGAATTATTTCTTAATTGAATGCCGTTTAAATGGATATTTAGAGAGAATTAAAACTGTTTAATTAAAGTCGTTCGTAATTTATTCAAAAGACAGTTTAAATATTTTTTTTTAACAAAAATCCTACTAGTTTATACTTATAATTTTCAAAGCAATCAATTTTTACAAAAAAAAAAAAAAACTAATATTTAATTGCATTCTACTCCAAGCATTCACAGAATAACGCGTTTACTAATACTTTGTAAATAGTTTAAAATGCAAGCATGGTACTCGGCATAAAATTTCAAGCCCGAAAAGCAATACTTTTTATTAAAGTATCTAAAATTTACACTTCAATCTCTCTAAAAATACAATCAAACCATTTAGAATCCTTCGGAAACAACTCGTGCCAGCAAACAAGTGCTTAAAGAACAAAAAGTCCTGAAAGACCCGACGCAGCTAATTTTTCCCTGATTCTCCCTGCACGTACTTCGAAACTCAATTCTCTTCCTGCAAAGAACTCTCAGTGCCGTCCTCGAGCCAATCTTTCCGGCGTCGCAATAGCGCGAAAAGAATGGAAGACGACCCGGGCGTGTAAACGAAGAAGCGCGATCGAGAAAGGCGAACAAAAGGAGAGGAACGGAGGAGAAAGTGGCCTCGTTGATCTAAATACTGCGAGTGCGCATCGAGTGCAGCAAGCCTCAGGCGACTGACAATAATGGCGTGCGGCGCGCGTTTGACGCCAGCCTGCTTTAATTGAAGTGCAATTTCGTGTAATGGCCCCCTGCTGCGTTATTTGTACGACGAATCTCTTCGCTCCTTTTTATCGTTCCCAACTCTCTCCCTTTCTCTGCTCTCTGCGTGTCTGTGACTGCGTCTTTTGCACGAATCTGCATAAATAAATCCCGACATTTCCATAACGAGCACGCGTGACGAGCGCCTGTAAATGCTGGCTGGATTTTCGTCGGCATAATTATTGCTTAAGAGGTCAGTGAACTTTACAATGTTATTTATCTAAATTAGTCAGGAATTATTCGGAATTAAAGAAATTTTGTCTTTTTTTTTCAAAAATAAATAAATATTTAGAGACCAAACAGTATGGACAAATCTTTAATGTCAAAAAGTGATGGATCAGAATAAAATGTGTCAATAAATGGATAAATAATCATTTGCATCGCACGTAAAATAATATTTTCGATTGCTTAATTCTGTTTTTAAACTTTTTTTCGTCTGACTATATGCAGCTATTTACTACTTATCTATCTAAAAATTCATCAAAGATCGTAAAAAATTCTTTTGCCATTGCTTCAGCTTTCATTATTCTTTATACCTTGATATTTAATATCAAGCGTATTTTTTTAAACCAAATTGAAAGAACCATTGACGGTCTCTAAGCTCTGAACGCAATTCGATCATAACTGAATCCCCTGTAATCAAAGGCACACAAAATTCAACTCCAAATAGGCGGAAACAAGATTTATTGAGTCTCTCCGAACTCTCGAGCCATCCAGCTCCCTAATCGTAAATCCAACTAACGACTGTTTTCCCGAGCCGAAACTTTTAATTCAAGCTCGCTGTTGCGCGCGGCTAAGTCAATTTTCGCGCTGACGTATAGTTTGGAGAGAGTAGGAGGCCATAACATTCTGTCCTGGCCTCCGGCAGCTAACACATTTTTGCCGGTCACCCCAAATGGCCCTATCGAGCTTGTAACGCACATCGTAAACGACTCCTTTCTCGCGCAGGCGTACTGAGGCTACGGGTAGATACTTCATTCTACGAAGCGGACGGCGAGGCGAGTCTGCATTAGATAAAACGAGCAAGTAGGCGACTTTACTGTCCTTAGACTTGAGTGCTTTTTTTCACGAGTCGCCGAGAATAAGCTTGCTTAGAATCGATTGCGCGGTAATGGATTCGGTGCAGAGATGGAATCGTCTAGATTGATAGATAGATAGATAGGCTTTCTACTTTCTGAATGCGTAGAGAGAGTTGTTTTTCGTTACTTGACGTATGCGTCAATTGGAACTTGTAATTTCTAATTTACCGAGTTAAAAGTAGTATTTTTATAGATTACTAATCTATACAAAATTTATAATATTCAAAGAAAAGTACTTTTGAAAAAAAGTGACTTTTCGGCAAGTAAATTGAATTAAAGAAATAAAGATGTCGAGTTTATTATTCAGAAAATCATAAAGAAATTTAACAGTTTACCTGCGTGAGATGTATCGTTTTAAAATTTCATAGAAACATAGAAAAGCAATTTATAATGATAAAAGATAGCTTAAAAAAATCAACGGTCAGTAGTTGCTGATATATTAGCTATTCAAAGATAGAAGATAAAAAAAAGATTCCGCCTAAATGATGGCTGTCGCTTTCCTGCCAGGAAACGGCCCAATACGTTTGGCTAGACATTCATTCTCGGCCGGCCAGAGCAAGTAGGACATGGCATACGATAAAGCGGTTCGCAAATGACTTTCACTTAACCATTTAAAACGAGCTAAAGTTAGTGATGTGCAGACTAGCTTTAGAATATACACCCATTTATCCAGGTTTTCTTTCAAAACAATTGATGATTTCAAAAATACTCAAACAATTCACTTAATAAAAAAAAAGAACAATCATCAATCATAATAAAACAATTATCGAAGGAGTCTGCATCGTTAAATAATTCATTATTCCCGTCGTAAAACTGCGCTTAAAAACGTTAACGGCCGCGTATTATCTCACGTTTTTCGGCGTTTTTATTGTTTTTCGTGAGGGGATGAAAATTTTATTGGCCAGACCTGCCCGCTCGATAAACCGGGAGGCGTTCCGACACAGTAATTTTCAGCTGCCCTGTGGAGGAGCGCAGTGCGGGAGACGCGTCAACGAAATAGAAGTGCGCTAATAGGCTGCTGATGATGAGGCTGATGATTGCGATGTATTGGGCCAATTTTCGACGGTAATTAACGCTTCGGGATTTTGCGCCGCGCGCAAGAACGCTTAACGTCGTTTTAAGAGTCCTTATCTGAGTGTTATTTTAATGCAGATATTAACATCTGCCATTTTACGTATAAATTTATAACTATTAAAGCTTATTAAATATTCAATTAATAAACTTTATTATTATTTAAGTTCTTGAATTAAAGATCGACAGGTTTTAACAGCAGTGTAACTATAAAAAAGTAAATAAATTATGTTTAAAAAACAAAGATGACATAATAGTAATATGATAAGAGTATTTTCTAATTATGCAAAAGCATTGGGATACTATGTCATGTTGTTGCTTTAATTTTGTATGCAAAGCTTCGTGTGATACCTGTATAATTAATTTTATTAATTTATTACCTAATGTAACCGTTTTACCTATTTTATTGTTATTGTTATTAGTCTCTGTCAGTTACATAATTTTCTGCATCTGACGCTGTACAAAAAATTCAGAATTACCTAATGTGAAGAATGTAAATGAATTCGACAGAAATATTAAATATTTGTAGTAAAAAGAAAAACACTATTTTAGTAGTTTCTAGGGCAATTTTTGAATCCCTGACTTAATACTGATCTTCATTTACCTTACTTTGCAAAATCAATTAATATAATAGAATATAATTAAAATTATTATTTTATTCTAAACTTTCAGCTACATATGAAGTGAAAATTAAAACTTCCATCACAACGACAGAATAAAATCAATAACGCAAGCGAAACTCATGGGACCTTCAAAAGTAAATCCTCGATCTCCAATTGTCTAAGAAGGGCAAATCCGTATTAGAGGGGTAACGCGAGTAATCGAGCCTGACGACGATTGCCAGTGGCTGATATTCACATATGCATAGTTCATGTGCAGAGGCCAGGGTGGATACCGAACACGTAATCGAGCGTTGCCTCGTGCAACGGAGAGAGGGGCAAGCGTTAATTATTTCTCTAGAGGGCTGTTCGCGCGACGGCCTGCTTTCGCTCTCTTCCTGCCATTTTGGCTCCCTCCGAAGTCCGAGACTCTGCTCTGTGTTGACTGTCCTAACCTTGCTTGCTCGCGTAATGATGGAATTGATTCAGTTGGCAATGTATGCTAAGTCATTTTCTAAATGTTTGACTACCCTGATAATTCTTTCAGTGCAACTTAAGAAAAGTCTTGTGATCGAGTTAGTTATTAGAACTTAGGGTTGCTAAGTATATGGATCTGGTATTGGAGTAAAATGTACGTTTATACTTCAGTGAAAATTTATGTCAGTGGAATAATGATTAATTTTGGCAATTATGGCAATTAGTATTGATTTTATTGGATAGAGTGCATTAAGAGTCTCTCGTTTGTTATTCTGCCTTTGAAGATTGAATTAAATTATATTCGCTTAACTAAAAGGAATTGTTATTGCGTAATATATTCCAATATTTATAATCACTAACTTTGCTTTGACTTTTCGATATACTCTGTAAAAATAAATAAGTGAAACTAACTAGAATAAGTGTATATACACTTATTCTACGTTAGTTTCACTTATGGCTTTTTACAGAGTACGATTATTAGAGGACGTATAAAGATGAATGTGATTAATCAATTATTTCAAGAGGTTCGATACCGAAATCAAAATGAATAGAAATTTCTGAAAACTATTTCAACCTAATAGTATATACGTAAAACGATTACTGTAAAATTTTTAGAGCGATTGACAATGTGGTTTTGGGGATAATTGATTTTAAAATCATGATTTTATATATACACGGGCTCTTATGGGAGAGAGAAAGGTTATTGGGCCTTTGATCATTAAAATCAATTGTAAATAATGAATAGAGAAAGTTAAAAAACCTCTAGTTTCGGATCTTGATTATTTACAATCCCGTTTCACAGAAACAAACAAAAATGTAAACGAAACGTCGAGTTCGTGGGCCGTGGAGGGGTCGCACGGTGAGCGGGAAACCGCTCGCGGGGAGAGAAGGGACCCTCTTTCCTCGCCCCGCACGCGAAAGTTATTTAACTTCCTTAAATCCAACTTCAAATGAATCAATTTCACCGTCAAAAAATAACGATACCTTATGAATTAAGTCTTAACCTCTTCTGACCGACGTCCACATATGTGGGCAAATATTGAATTTACGATTGTGACGTGTCCTAATTTTTTTTTATGAAATCGCGTGGCATTAACTACTTTGAATAAAATTC
>UCOL01006095.1:0-10133 GCA_900474335.1 Ormyrus nitidulus | reverse complement strand
CTGTAACGCACGAGAGAGATGGAGAGAGAGAGAGACTCGCAGGTATGGCGAGCGAGAACAATCAAGGAACCGGCGGCCGAGAGAGATCGAGTGCAAATAAATGGCCTCTGATGGATCGTTGTTTCGCTCGCTACAACGCTTCGCAGTTATACCGCCTGGATTCTCATAATGGCACTTTGTGCACAGAGAGATCAGAAAGAGCGCGCGCGTCGCTTTGACGGAGATTTTTGTGCTTTCGAGCGTTGCGCAATTTCTTTGTCAGATTCTCGCGCGCGCGAGCGTATTGTGCGTGTAATTAAAAGCATTACTTCGCGTACGCGCGGCTTTGCAATTATGTTCGCCCGTGCATTATTACGGCGGCGAAGAATGCGGGACATTGTATTTGACTGTAGAGGCTGCGCGAGAAATTAGATTTTTTTTTTATGCTAAAGTTTACTGTCAACCTCGAGATATTACCTTCGTAACGCGTAATAAAAGATCTCGGAAGGTGAGTGCGAGTTTTCTGTACGGGTACGTAAAAATAGAAAATAAAAAAACTCCTGTCGGTTACAATAATTCTGTTGCAATGGTTTATTTATTGATTTATATAATTTTATCGATCTCAATTAATTAAGTGTTATTATTCCCTTTTTCCTCGATCCGATTACGTGAAATTCGAATTCATTTACGATAACGAGCTTACGTACACTCACCTAAAAAAAACTAAAACTACGAAAAAATTATTAAAATTAAAGGGTCGAAATTAACGAGATTTCTCTAATTCTTTAAATCGTTTTCGTTCTCGATGGAAAAGCACAGATTCCAGCTATATTGATGCAAACGAAAATTTAATCTCGCGAGAATACAGCCGACCGAGTACATAATAGCACAATTCGTCAGCTTCTATACAGCACTAGACTTGAACCGGTACGCGAGTCTCTCTCTCTCCATGACTGATCTTGACTCGGCGTTGAGAGGCCGATGACGTCATCCTTACCGTATAGTCTCCAGCCTAACGCCGCAGTACGGCTACCTGATCGATGCCCGCCAATAGTTTTGCTCTTACTCTTTTACCCATATTCCGTCCCGAGTTTTCTCTTTCGTTTGTTCCTAACATACAAAGCAGCCCGCTCGGTCGCGCCATGCTAAAACTCGCCTGTCGCTGGCTCGAATACCAGTCTCTCTCCTCAAGGGGTTTCGCGCCGCGCAGTTATTCGATCTAATTACGCGTCGTATACGCCCAACCAGCCCTCGGAGAGTATCGAGTTGTTGTTGCCGAGGGCCGCGTCTGTTATTGCCTTTTACTCTTGTTTGGCCCCCCCCCCTGTACTTTGTATAAATTACGCCCACGCGAGCGAGACTGCATATATATTCTTCTTCCGTATTTCCTGTTCATTGATTTTAAGTCAGACCTTCCTTATGTCACTGTTTTGTCTTGGCTCTACAAATATAAGTTTGCCTCTGCTGCAAAAATTATTTGTTTACTCAACCGACTTTCTGAAATGGCCTAAATTTTTCCCTTTTTCTCCAGTTTGCGGACTCTGATGATACTGAATTTTTATATCTGGAGGCATATTTAGCTGTACTAAAAGATAGGATGCTCTGATTGTGCAAATTCAATATCGCCGATTCAAGAAAAAATATTCTATTTGTAATTTTAAAAATTTTACATATATACAATATACAATTTTTTTTTAAATTTTCGTTTGTTAATTTTATGGAACTATTAACTAAGATTAGGTTAAGAAAAAGTACGTTAAAAAAACTGCGATTCGAATAATTCGATACTGTAAA
The DNA here is from genome assembly GCA_900474335.1 of Ormyrus nitidulus. Classification (NCBI taxonomy): domain Eukaryota; kingdom Metazoa; phylum Arthropoda; class Insecta; order Hymenoptera; family Ormyridae; genus Ormyrus; species Ormyrus nitidulus. Next base: position 8,360 of record UCOL01006095.1, on the reverse strand, counting down.
AAATTTCATAATCGATTGGTCCGTTTCCATTACCTCAGACACGAATAAAAAATCACAATCTTTCATTCGAATCACGAAGTAAAGAGAAAATAATACTCAAAGCCTATTTATCTAGCAAATTCCCTGTAACCCTATTATTTCCGACACCTGCAATGTTCCGCCTCTTTGTCAGACCCCGACACAACATTCTCCAACTAAACCCTCAATCTCACGATCGGAGTTAGTCTGGTATTATAATTGCTTTCAGAAAAATAACTCGGGATTTAATTAGCAAATAAATATATAGATTTCCTGACCCATGAAAACAAACTCGAAGATCTTTTCAGTCTATATTTATACAGAATATTTGAAGGTATACATTCCGATTGATATACTTGGTCTTTTAGGAAACCTTTTAATTTTGTCACTGCAGTGTACTAAATTTGCATCACATGGTTTCATGACCACAGTGTTTATACGCACAATATAAACTTGACTCTCGATATCAATATCGAGGTCAGCTTTCGTCGAATTGTTGACATTGAAATATTTGGCAAAAATGCACTTGTAAAATATCTGGTAAGTTATGTGCATTGTGAATTTGATATTTATTATTTATAGGGCTGGTTTTTTAAAAAGTAAGTCAAGAAAAATAGAAAAGTAAGCTTTTAATTTAAAATTAAAGGCAACTTTACTTATAAACATTCAACTATAAATGTGGTGCAGAAAAACGCAGTAGTTGCACAAATTATTGTACATTTTTTAGATTACACGAGTACGATAATACTTAATAGATTAAAATAAGAAATCACGTAATGTTTTCAACAAATCGTGCAATTCCGCGATGCTACAAGCCACGCGTGCGTTTGGAAAAGAATTCCCGCAAGTCCAAAATTGCACTTTGGACTTTTTGCGATAAGCCAAACAATTTAGGAAGTCGGAGCGAAATTTCAAAAGCAGCCTTACGTCAGTGCGTTTGAAACGACAGCGCGATTTCCTCCTCAAAAACACGAAGTAAATTTTTCGAAAGCCGGCTCCGGCTTACGCAACCCCTCCGCCGCGAGAACCCGAATAATCCATCGACCAAGAAAGCCCGAGAAACCCCCGCACCTCGCGAAAACAGAGCCGCCGAAAGAGTCTGCAGGTCGGCGATCGGTCCGCTCGTTAAAGCAAAGAATCGAGCCCTCGGGGAGATAAAAGATTGAAAACGGAGGAGACGGGCGGCGGCAAAGCTCTCGGCCTCGCTCGCGCGTCATCCCGGCGCGGGGGGAGGCTCTCGCGCGCGCACATCCGGCCGCCGCTCGGTGGTGTGGCTCCGCTATCGATTGCCGCGAGTGCGCGTGCCCGCCGCCGCCGCCCCCGACGTGCACAGCCTCGAGAAATAGGCAACTGCGCCGCGGGGGGATTGATTCCGCCACTCGAGAGCGAAGAGCCACCACCTCTGCACCTCTCGTTAGTGCTTCCCCGCGCTCCAGGTAGCGGACCGATTTTTCCGCGAGGCTGAATGCCGCGAGCTGCTCTCGGGGAGCCCCGTAAAGCCGATTTATTTTTTTTTTTTTCGCGTTTCGAGCGCGAAATGGCCGACAAAAGGGGATCTGGGGAGAAATTGCTTTTGAAATTATCGAGTTTGCGGTATTGCGGAAAGGACCAGCTTCAAGTTGAAGCTTCGAGTTTGACAAAATTCTTCAATTTAATTAATCACCGATTATTTTGAAGATCAAACTTGTGTTTGGAAATTGAAACATGTCGTAATTTAACGATTTTGTATACAAAAATAATTACAAGTATATGATACTTGTTACATGAACTTGACGCAATGAACTAACGAGATATATTCCCCCCCGAGTGCTCGTTTTCCAGAGGCTATTTAGGAATATAGTATTTTTACCTAAACCGCTTTTTCACTCTCCGTCCAAAGGAAATTACATTTCACGGCGCAGGAGACAAGATAATCGATTCGAAAACCCTATTTTAGGTTATTTTATTGGAATATAACTTATGTCGACGGCGCTTTATCGATCAGGCAGGCTAAGGACTAAGAATAGAATCATTTAGAAGTTAAGGCTTCCAATGCAGGTTATTTGCATATGTTGCACATAGTAACGAAAGTCAAGTACCTTGCGCGCATTGCACGGTTTAAGGACAGAACTATCTTTGCTCGCTTTCTTGCATTCATTTAAAAGCGAGGTTTAATCCTTGAAAATCTCAAAGTACATTTTTGTATTAGCAGATGCTATTAAGATTTAGTGAACGACCAAAAAAGTAACTCTAATTTAAAGATTCGAATAAAAAAAAAAAAAACAATTCGATGAAGCTCGAATGCTTTTATAAATACAATTCTCGCGTAAAGCAAAAATGTGAGAGAAACGAAAGTTTTGGGATCGAGAGCGAGTTACTATTATTATCTGGGCGAACCTTATTTTCCAAAGCCCGAGCGAGAGAGCGAGAGAGAGACCTTACCGAGGGCTAACGGGAATTCTAAGATTACCTAACGAAAATAGAATACTTACAACTCCTCCCTCTGACGTTGAGACAACACCATTTTCATGATCCTCGAGTTTGTGACCCGGCAGATTCCTCGACGACGAGAAGCGAGAAGCGAGCAAACACTTCAATCAGCAGCCGGCACTGCGGTGTATATCCTCTTTAATGCTCCGCCATCGACATCATTCTGTAAACAAAAACCGTCCTGTGTCATTAAACTCGAATCACGTATCGTTTTAACTGTCTAGTGAATAAAAAGAGAAAGGGAAAGGGGACTTGAAAAGGGATCTTAAGGATTAGCAAAGAACGGAGCTTTCGAGCCTATTTTCCTGCCTATTGATGGTTATTCAATTGTTATTTCTTATATTATCTTTTGTTAAATCGTTTTCGGTAAGTAACAGTGATGCGTCGCTTTCTATCAGACTTAAAAAGTTTAGTAGTCCGTTACAACCTCTGATGCAATGGTTAAAAGTTGAAATTTTAAAAATGATTGAAACATTCGTTACAGATATTGAAATTTTGTTGCTTTTCATTTTTATCATAGTGGAAAAGAAAAATATGACATGGTTGTAGCGTAGCCTTCGAGTTCCTGATACTTAGCAACTGATTTTTATATAAGCTCCAGCACTGCATCGCCATTAGCATAGATTACGTCCTTTGATTACGGCAATATTTTGAAAATTTCATTTTAAATAACGCCTATCTCTCGCCGTCTTATAAAGCTTTAATTCACCGTTTATCGCGTGCGAATATCAATGTTGAATGGCGAAAAATGACTTTCAATAGAAATCCAGTGAGAAAATTGATTTTGTCTGCTCGCTTAATTAAATTTTCAGAATAATTAGACCCTAAAACTTTGTCTCATTATCGTTCTGCGTAGACAATAACGCAGAAAACTCGTTGCCAAATACTAGGTGTCTTTACCAAAACATTGCCGACATTACAAATGTTACTAATCGAGTGCGTTGATCCCAACCGTTTTCAAATCCTTCTCCGCTGCAGTCGCGAGCTGAATTGACCCGAAATTCGTCGCCTCGTTTCTAACGCGAATTTTCTAAAGCGACGAGAAGGTAACATTAGCACGGTTGCGCCACTCCGACCTGCTAAAAAAACGAGAGTACCCCTGCCGGAATTGAAAAGCCTCCCTTTAAGTAGAGCGGCCGCCGGTGGATATCGGCGCGTTAATTTCCGCCGGTCAGCGCCTGAGGACGGAGGAAGGGAGGCCCAAGCACACACGGGGAGAGAGAGAGAGAGAGAGAGAGAGACCTTGACAGTCAGAGCGTCGTCGCGGAGGAGGGGACTTTCCCCGTCGCGGCTTTTCGCGACGTCGCGATGCGTGCGCGATATCGCAGAGGCGCAATCGATAGCGAAGCCGGCCGCCCTCTCCGTTACGTGCGGAGAGAGCCCTCCTTCTCCTCCGGCGCCAAGCGCCACCGACCGCTCAAATATTCATGGCCCCCGTTTCCTCTCTCTCTTTCTCTCTCTCTCTGAACTTTTCCGACGCGAGGAATCGATGCTGCTGCTGCTGCTGCTGCTGCTGCTACTCTCGAGAGAGAGAGAGAGAGAGAGAGAGAGAGAGAGAGAGAGAGAGAGAGAGGGAGAGAGGACGATTTTCCTCGTCGCCTGGAGCTGGGAAAAGAGTTGCGTTTTCCGCGCGCTGGATGTCGGCCCGTTTCGTGACGGGAGTCTATGCATAAACCGCGGCTTTTTAAATCTTTATTAAGGCCGGAGGTACTTAATGAAGGCCTTTCCCCGGAGAACCTTTTTTTTTTCAGGGGCGGTGGAGAGTTGGATGCAAATTAGATCGCTGCCGCAATGTTCTTTAGATTTTTACCACTTTTGCTTGCGTAACACATTTTTTTTTTAAAGGTCGTAAAACTTTGCACAATTAATGCGAATGAAATCATCCGAATTTATCGGCGAGCCGCGTATCGAGAAACGAGTTCGAAAAGATTTACACATTTTCCACGTCCAGCAAAATCTGCATCCGTCATTTACAATTCAAGCGAGTGACAGGAGAGCAGTTCCATGCATTATTGATATTAAAAAGAAGCTCGACTCGGCCTGACACGAATCCCGCGCAAAAACTTTTCCCCGTTTGAAGAATAAACGATTTCTCCCCGGCGATTCCCACACGCTCGGCTCATTGTCCCCCCGCTCGCACACAACCTTTCTCGCATTGATAGATGTGCGCGCGCGAATTCGCGCCAAGTCGCAGGCCCAGAAAACTGTATATCGAGTCGTTGTCGTCGTCGACGGCGGCACCACGGCGATTTGAACTCCTCGTTCTCTCTCTCTCTCTCTCTCTCTCTCGGCTGCCATTCTTCCGCGAGCGAACAGCGCGCTGCTCTCGTAAATTATGGGAAAAACGAACAGCGCCGCGAGCGAAAACGCGGCCACTCCGCAGGAGCAGACACGCGAGAAGATCGTATAAAGGCATAATGAGACGGCGATATGGCGCAGTCGCAAAAATCCCCCGTACACACGTACACGTGCGCGCGGGTACGCGCACACCTCCACCGAGGCTTATTAAACCCCGCGATGGATGCAGGACTCTGGTGTTCTTATTAATTTATGCAAACGGGCATTAAAGTAACGAAAGCCTGCCGCGCGTCGGTCTAGATAGCGAGATATGCTAATGTTATACCCGTGTGTGCCCTTTTTCCGCTGAAATTTCAGCACTGATACATCGATATTTTCGAATTTAATGAGCTCTCCTGCTTAGAAATCCGCCCATCGCTCGAATAAATTGACTTTCTTGCAGCATCTTTCGTAACGGCCGCGCGACGAGCGAAGGTCGCGAGAAAAAAAATCTTAACGCGCGCTTAGCGGAGCGCCTCTCTCTCTCTCTCTCTCTCTCTCTCTCTCTCTCTCTCTATTTACGTTTCGCGAAATAAGTTTAGAAGATGACGCTCGACAGGTATCGGGCTTCGACCGCACTCTCGGTGCCCCTCTCGACCGCGAAGACGAAGTCGGGATTAAGAAAGGGATTGCTGAAAGATTTAATTGCTTAATTGAAAAGTGCAACGACACCCATTAAACGCGGACTAATTGAAAAAAATTGTGTTATGAAACAATCGGAGCCCCGCTCGGCGGTTACGGCAAATTCACACGCTGATTCCGAGATGAATAACGGCTCGCAATCAAGAAACTTTTCAGCCAGGCGGGCAAAACAACAACAACAATAACAAAAAAACAGCAGAACGGCGAGACGAACGTGATCCGAATCTCTCTCCGGCAGTTGCCAAATATCGTGCGCATCATTTCTATAGATCGTTCGTCGATGCTCGGCTGTCAATGTAATTCACGAATTTCGTACGATGCTTGGCGATTGTTGTGAAATTATTATCTTTGCGACAGTATATTTAGGCTTGTTTTTCTATTAGAAGCAAATTAGGCAATTTGTAAGCGTGACTTTTTAGTCGGGAGTATTGTGTTTCGATGATTTCATCCGCGAGTGTTTTTATTCGATTCAACGTACTAGTAATTGATTCTTTTTTGATAGAAGAAAGTTTAATACGCTTTGATAACAAATCTTATTACGTAATCACTAGTTCATTATCGAACACTTGCGTGCAGCATCTAAAATCTGGGAATTTAAGTCTCTTCACAAACTTAAAAAGCCTTCATTTCGAAAGGCGACGTTGAATTTTAAAATGTCGGAAAGCCGCGCTTAATCTTTAGAGCGTCCCTCCTCACCAAAACTTGACGAATACTCTCCTAATCAGCCTGCCACTCGACGCGCTTACATAAATACCGTTTTCAACGGTTATCGCAGCCTCGACTTTCCACGCCGAAAAAAGTCAATCCAGCAGCACTCCGGGATGCAAAGCCGAGGTGAAAAGCGTAACGAGGAACGCGAAAAATCGATCGCTCGTTATCAGTTGGCAGGTAAGCAGGCGCAGAGAACTCGGCCGAGGCGGAAAACGCGCGGCCGACAGCTGATTCGGCGGCGCGCATAGCTCGATGACGGCCACGGCCGATTCAACTGTCAATGCGCGTTAAACGCTTCGGGCACGAGGAATCGACTGCTCCCCTTCTAACCCGCCGCTTTCCAGCTAGACTCTGGAAACAGTTCCGACGTTGTACTATACTTTACGAGCCCACAACACCGTCCGTCGCTTCTTCGCTATTCTTTTGTTTGTTTACCCTCATTGAAAGCTTCGACTCGCACTGGCAGAGTGCTCGGAAAAACGCTCTTTTGCTCCGCCAGAATCGACAAACTTTCTTCGGGGAGATTACCGCCAACAGTCAGGACTGTTGTCAGGTCTACGAATCTAACCTAAAAGATAGGAAGTCGATTATTGCCGATAGCGTGCGGGGGGCCAGAGGCTCTCCGGGAAGGAGGTAAAAAAAAAGTCAACTGCGCATCGGTATTAAAAAGTGAAAGACAGCGGCCGACGACGCAGCTTTTATAGAGAAAGTCGGCGAACAAATCGATCTCGTGCATATACGCACACGTAGAAAGCCACACAGGCGATATCTGTGTGAGGGTACCGTACGTGTCGCGGAAGAGTAAACGAGGAGACTTTTGGCACTTGCAGCGCGCGAGAGAGCCCCGAGTCGAGTACCCGCGGCCCTTCCTCTCTTCCGAGTAGCGCGCACTGACAACACCTCCGCCGTGCCCCGTTTCCTCTCGGAGCCGCACTGGGCAAAAGAAAAACACAGAGCAGTGGCCCGCCCCGGGCGCAATCGCGATCATTTCCTGTTCCCCCTCGAGATACAGGGACTAGCTGTGCCAAGAGCAGAAGAGGACAGGGAGAAAAGCGAGACGGGAATAAAAAGTACCCCACCGAGGAGAAAAGAAGCGAGCCGAGGAGGTTCGGGCACTCAGGTTTCCCCCGCGGGGTTAGAACTCGCGTAAATCGCGCACACGGCCATCTTGCTGGAAATCCCTCGGCCGCTCGGTCTTTCTTTCTCTGTGGAGTGCGCGCACACACACAGACGCAAGCCAGCAGTGCGAAACTCGCGCATGTACAGAGCACGAACGCTCGCGCGCTGGCTAAATGTCGATAGCGCGTCGACCAGACAGAGACGGAGCGACGGTTCGAAGGTTAGAGCGAAAGAGCGAGCGAGAGAGAGAGAGAGGGAGGATGTAAGGACGTGGGAAGTGTCGGGGGCCCCGCGGTAGCGCAGCGGCCCGGGCGGCACGTCTACTCACGTCTTCCACGGGGAGCAGCAGCTGCGAGTCTTCCCGAAGTGGCTGGCAGCGCGTGGGCGGTCTCCTCTCCTCCTCGATCCGTCCGTCCGTCTGTCTCTCTCTGTAGCTTCGGCTGACGGAGCTGCCGCCGCGACACGACGGCTTCTTCGGCACGCGGTGTGTCGGCCCGGACGACGTCGACGAGGACGGCACTCGCGGCACTCGGCACTCGCTGCCTGCTCTTTGCGGATGCTACGTCGCGAGCTCGGGAGGGAAATCGGACAGGAGCTGCGTGCGCGAAAGCCTGCTGAAAAGCCGAGAGAGAGAGAGAAAAACACGACTCGACCGGAGCACTTCTCTCGGTGGACTGATGGTGGCGCCCCGTCGATGGCAGCAGCCACAGCAGCCAGTTGTGCTCGCGGGACGCCTGCGCAGCTCGAGCGGGGCCGCGGCCGCGAGACTGCAGACTGGTGGCTAGTCACCTCCGACTCCGATCCGCCGCTGCAGTCCACACGCCTTCGATTCTTTTCTGCTGTTCTGCATACAGCTACTCTTGCTGGCTGCTTTACTTGCCGTATTGTCACTGCTCCTTGCACAGAAGTCAAGCCCTTAACTCCTTGAAAACTTCATTTGTATTTCAAAATTTCAATTAATGATCGTCGGATTCCGAAGTTTTCCAACCCTAGTACAAAGAACTTATAAAAACTGATAGAATGGGGTCATTCCGGGTGCAAATACACATATTAAAACCCTTTAA
>UCOL01006094.1:0-10131 GCA_900474335.1 Ormyrus nitidulus | reverse complement strand
TCAAAATCATCAAACTCGGTGAGTTCGGGTTCGTGACGTTTCCTTGTTAGATAAGCACAGCCACTTCTGTAACTCTGGTCCTAATTATTATTTCTGCATGAAACCAACGGCGTATTTTTTTGCTAATTTGTTGCTCAAAAAGTGCATTCGTTTCTGAAAATCGGATGGAGCAACAAATTAAAAACCACGAGTACTGCGAAATAATTACGCATGAGATACTTCATTAGAAGCCGCAGACGTGAGCTTATTTGAAATAAATAAATTATACTTATTAAAGGCCTGAAAAGATTTGTGAAACAATGAATAAAGATTTCATAAAGAGAAAGTGCATACATGTACTACCCTAATTCAACTATAAGCCTTCGCGATTCCCTTGGCGACATGTACAAGTCCACATCATCCATATTACGCGCATATTGTACAAACATAAACTTACTAGTAAGCGCTTGAATTCCCTCTCATTTATAAGGTATTTAAAAAAAAACATACCGAGAAAATATCTATTTTTCATAGCCAGTTTTCTAACTTAAATGAAACGTTTTTTTTTTCATGTTCGCCGGACTTTTAGACTAGTTTGATTAAATTTAAATTAATTTTTCGGTATTTACACGATTGTTTCGATACGTATTTTTACGTATTTTTCTTACCTCAGAAATGCCCAGAAACTTACTCTGTATCCTGGTCGTCAGCGATAGAAATAGAAAAGAGATAAGAAATTTACGTTTTCTATAAAATTTTACCAAATCCGTATTATAAATAAATGTTTCGTTTATGCTTCTTATTAGTATTTTGGAAAGCTATCTGGAGCACTTAAAATCTTTTGTATATTGTATTGTATAACTGAGAACGAAATGTAACTTGATTCGAATATTTCTATTAGGTTATGTTCAATCTAGTAAAATGATGGGAAAAATGATCCGAAAAAGCGTTTAATCGTTAGGTATTTTTTAATACTTTTTTGGCTAATTACTTTATACTTTCCTGGTCATTTTTAATATTTTTCTTTCTACCAGGGTTTGATTAAAAATTTTGAACCGGCGGACCGCAAGATGCAAGCTGAAGCATAATTTTCCAAGCTTAAGTTTTCGGGCAAAATTTCGAGACGAAAATAGTGCACGTCCATTTAACGATTAACATTTTTCTAGGACATGCTTGCCAGTGTGCACAAATTCATAACTCGTTTCTGCTCTTAGTTCAGCTAACAGTTTACTTAATTAGCACGATTTATGATATTGAGAAAATGCACGGCACAGTATGTGCAGTTACGCCTCTTAGATTTATTAGCATTTTTTTCGAGTCCCCGTTGAAATGAAGTTAAAAGCGAAAATCAATCGATGATTTTAAATTAAAAATTGAGCGCAATATCAAGTACACAAAAAGACATTATAAGCATATACGATTATATCCCAATAAAAAGCTTCCTCGTAAAAGCTGCAAAAAAGCGTCGCACAATAAAAGCGCGAGAGGAGAAAAAAAGTAAGGGAGAATCATCCCACGAAAAACAAATAAAAGCTCCCACCTATATTGGCAGAGGCGTATTTCCATTATTAAAGGATTCTCTCTTTTTGCATGCTATTTACCCGAGCCACGAACGCTTAGCGCGCCCAGCCTCGAAGAACGCAACGAAGAGGCGCGAAAACGATACACCACCTGTATATATAATCTCGTCCTGCGCCGTTGCCGCAAGAGCAAAGCGCGATAAAGCTCCTTCTCTAAGCCCGGGCGGAAACATATTACCGGGATCCAATGTCGCGTGTACAAGATATTTATGTCATAGTTATATGGCGTGCGCTCGCTCGCCCGCTGCATCAGTCGGTGTCATCTTCTTTCTATCATGGCGCAAACTTCGCCGGGAGGAGGGATACGGCCAATTTTTATTGGCCAATTTTTATTGGCCCCTTTTCTTCCTCTGCTCTCTTTCTCTCCCTCTCTCTTTCTCTCTCTCTCTCTCTCTCTCTCTCTCTCTCTCGGCCCTTATAGGATTTCATTAACTGCATCAGGCGTGGAAAAAAAAGAAGACGCCCGGTTTTGATGGCAGCAGCTCGATTTGTCGGAAAATTATGAGCCCCTGGAAGATCGATGTAAAAGAGTTGCGGCTTCCTGCGATGTATGAAAAGCAGCTTTGCCTTATACGGGAAAATGGTTTTAGAGCTTTATAAAAGGATGAAACAATGAATACCTATATAAGAATTTTTAATCAACTAACCTAGTTTTCTATTAATAAATAATTCAATTTTTCAAACGTGAATATACCGAAGATTTCGTTTTAAGATAATTTAATTGTCAAAACTTCGAGAATTCCTTTTTTGGTTAATTCGTAAAAATGTAACAATGTAAATCATTTAAAGATAAAAAAAGTGGATAAAATTTAAGATCTATTTTAAAGGCATTGCATTTTCTTAAAGAATTTTAAACTTATTCTACAGCCGACTTTTATTTATATTCTTTTATAAAGTACGACAATGTCACTGTAAATCTTTGTCTCGCCGAGTAATAAAAATGCGAATAAAATATTTAAAATGCAATTTAATGGCACAAGAAACTCTAAAACATCGGACAAGGGCAGTATTCGATTTTTAAGTCATTATTTAACATTAAAAATAAATAATTCTACAAGACTATTGACGCAAAAGTACATTTCAATGACAGCTAACAAGTCTTGAAAGTGTAAAGCTTCGGTAAATCGAAATGAAAATCCTGCCTCGTCACGAGCGTATAGTACGCCAATCCATTCTGATGCAGTAGCGTTAAATTCGATTCTCGTTTTTTATTTGCAAAAAGTTTCGCTCCACCCGCGGAGCAATTGTCAAGGCAGCTGCACCTTTCAAAAACAGTATAACGATGCAGTTACGGCGCACAGGTTTCGCGCTCTGCAGATATTGTTGTCTTCAGGAAAGAGGAGAAAAACAACATCTGGATGTTTTTATTGTAAAGCGAGGTTCGCAATGTGCAGGCGCCAGTTTATTATTATTATTATTTTTTTTTTACCACCCCGAGCTACGCGGCAGTTTCTCTTGTTCGATTCGATTATATCACGACCTGACAGTGCGTACAGCGCGAGTAACGCCGCCAGTCGCTTACTCCTATCGGCCGATAAAATTCGATAATAATCGCGAAACTGATAAACGTTACGGGCCCGATACACTTCTAATTTATCGGAGGAGATTGTTTTTTAGCGCGTAACGCAGGTTTACAACGTTCGCTTTTTACAATGGAATTTACGTTTTTACGATTTTAACAGTGATCATTTGCACTCGTAATACCTCTTATCTCTCTTTGTGCAGTAATTCGAAAAATTTAAATTTTATAATAAGATAAGTATAGCAATGTTTAAAATTTAGTTTTATTCGCTAGATATATGCCAGGATAACTATATCAATAACTGATCACCTTAAAATTATCCTATTACATGACTGTTTCCATAATGCTGAAGAACAAATCGAGAAAGGATATAGATAAGAGTTGCCTTGACGGACCCATTAACTTAAGAAACTGTCATTCATTGGTCGCTAAATGAGAATGGGCGTGTTGATGTGGAAAATGCGTAGATAATGGAATGGAACTCTTTTACCGGAAAATGCCAAAGGTCGCTTTTTCATGACACCTTCGCTCGAACCTCGTTTGTATACTATTCTTTACATCTCTAATTAGGATGTCTTTCGGAAACTTTTAGTAATTTAGGGACTCTACACTTTTTAACTTCTGGAAGGTTTGGTTATAGCCGCTTTTAATTACAATTGTTTTATTAGGTAGACATTTTTTTCAATTGCTGTTTTGTATTTAAATTAAAATAAAAATCAACATATTTATATAACCAAGCCCGTATTTAGTATTCGAATTCTGTACGCTTCTGTAGTAAGTTAATTAAATCATACAATTCGCGTTAGGTTCCGTTTTAAACTAATATTATCGAGTTACCTATGTTATTCAATATTTATTAAATATACTAAATGTAGCAATATTTGATCAACTTTTTTTTAAAACTATATTCTCTACCTACTCGGCCACGGAAATATAATTAATTAACTACTATCATTTCCGATGGCTTCGCAATAAAAATGATGAGTGACTGCATCGGGCATCTCAATTCTATAGATATTTTTATAGCATCCCCGTTGATGAGTATTGCCCAGGTTCATTACTTACATTATTTATCAGTTTCAGTCAGTTGGTTTGACATTATAACTTGCAGAATAAAATATTATTTAAAAGAATATTTTAATTATTATATTTTTTTTTAGTTTATTTTTAATGTTTTGTCATAATATGTCGTATGTGGAAGATTTATAAAAGTCTTCATAAAACTGTAATCTTTAAATTTTTATCCGTATATTGGAATGTGAATATCGCAAAAGACTTCTAAAATAAAATGAAATGCCATAAGTGTACGATCTTTGTGATTAAAAGTAAAAATTCTGAAATTCTTCCTTTTAATTCTTCGAGAAATTAAAAGTTGTAATTTATCATGACTAAATTCTATCAACACTAATATTTTCAATTTTAACAATCGGAGTTGTCTGTTGCTGTTAGTTTACTTTAGTCAGAGGAATTCATTATAATGAATTTCCATTATCTCCATAACTAATGGAGGACGTGATGTTAAATTTTTAAAGAAAAGTGATTAAAAAAATTTCATTGTATAATTTTCATGCTACGTATTTTTTAATATTTTTATACGTCAAATAGTTTTAATTGCAGCTTTCAAGTTACACAAATCAGCGTTTTGCTTAATTTCGCTTATATTATAATTTACAATATTGCATTCATTTTTACTGCGTTAGTAATACAATATTTTATTGTTCCACTGTCTCAAATCTTTATATAAAATTTAATAAGTCCGTCGCTCCAAATCTTTTTATAAAATGTAAATCTTTATGCAACATGAAGCACAACATTTGCGCTCTGTAATTTTGTCAACTTGATAGCTGTAAGGTTAAGCGGATTTTCCTAAATATTAAATTTGATTTCATCGCGCAATAATTGTACGCTACCCTATTTGAAAGTTTCTGGGAAAAGATACCGGTATCGGGTTATATGTGTGTATTTGCATCATTTTACCAGGTCTTTCCGCCAGGGTGCATCAGTTCAACAGAGTTAAAGTTAAACTTCATTCGGTCCAAATATTAACAGTAGAAAACGCGAGTTACTTGCATAAGTCGAGCACGCAGAGAGAGAGAGAGAGAGAGAGAGAGAGAGAGACGTTCAGCTGCAGAATTCAAAATTTCAGCGTATCGTTAGCATAGCAATTTTTTTTTCCGCACACTCGTGCAAGCATTCAAGACAATGCAAAGAGCAGGTGCCCGCGCGCAGCCCGCTGCTCGAAAAAAAAGGGTCAGCACAATGGGCTACATGCCGTGCAAAGCGTCGCGCTCAGAGCCCGGTCGAGGCTTCACCGCCGCTGCGCGCGAAACACGCACTCTCTACGTGTCTCTCCGTAAACAAAAGTCATCCTAGGCGAAGCTCTGTGTGCTTGGACTCGTTCTGTCAATTATTTTCGGCCGCGCGTTCTGCCGCAGCAGGCGCAGCCCGCATACACGTATTATCCCGGCGCCTGGGTATACGTATATCTGGGTGACGTGCGCGCACACCATCCCCCCGACGATTTACCTCCCCGGCTCCTTCCCACTACATCCGTGGCGGCTCCGATAGTTAAGTGCACGTCTATACCCCGATGTGCCTGACACTCAAACGTTTATCTGCATGCACGCGCGTATATGAGCGGCTCGGCGCGAGGCTGAATACCCCTCACCTGCTCTTACCGTATGCTTGGCATAAGTGTGTGGGTAGGCTGCGAAATGGCTTCCTTGTACACACATCGAGAGGAGCTTGTAAACTTGGCGTATCGACGTCTCGGCGGGGCGGATCGAACGGCGAAAAAATACAGCCTTCCTTTCTAATTTGCTTTATGAGCTCTAATCGCAGGCTGCGGCGGCCCTTGTTTTCGCCTTTGGTTACTCGAAAAAAAATTAGGTTGACGTGGATTCTTTTATTTATCTTGATTTTCTCGGGAACACATTTTCGATTGCTTTTCTTGGGCAGGTTGGAAAATAATAAGTGTTTCTAATATGTTAATACAGATAATACTACAATCATCCTACTGAAAATTATAAAATTACTTTCAAATTTTCTTTGAAATTATTAGAGAATTTTTTACCGGCTTCCAGAGATATCGACTGCACAACAAAGTATCATAAGATGATGAAAAGACGAGACATTAAATAAATCAAGAACGTATGTTAACATGGTTAAGCATTCCTTTGAAATCGTTTCTTTCCAAAAATAAAAAGGACAAAGGCTTTGTAAACTTTTTTTGTATGTTTCCCTAACTTCTGCTGCAGGCAAACTTAATTAAGGCTGTTAAATTGTTTGGATTTTTTTTTCCGAAAAAATGTTTCAAAGCTTACTGTTCGAGTAAAGTATGATTCGCATTGGTCCGCTTGAATAAACGAGTAGCAACTGAAAATTGAAGGAGTCAATACGAAGTCGAAATAAAAATAAAACTTGTGTCAGGAAACGGATTAAAATAAAATCAAATGTCAATGCATAATGTAAAGTGGTAGAGGACTTGAAAATAAGCCGAAGACATCGAACTGCATGCAGGTCAGGAGTTCACGTGCAAGTTTGACTTGGAATCAATCACCGAAGCAATTAGAGTGAAACCATCGAAAAAATTTGAGGCATCTGACTGGGAGATTCTTGCTCGTGAAACTTTCGCGGAACTGCCCCGAACAAACTGCAAGAAACACAGAGAGAAAGAGAGTGAGAGAGAAGGAGGGCGCGACGCGGGGGCTGACGTTCAGCATTAGGGGTCCTGCCTGGAACATGATATATTCGGCGAGTCAGGCGTTATTACAGCGCAGGGCCAATATACATGGATAACTTGGGCCAAAAGCAGCCCCTCCCGCCCGAGCCGCTTTCATCCTGTTCCTAGCTTGGCTAGTTTACGGCTTCGATACGCTTGACGTCCGTACGTACGCCCGGGCAACATCATCCCCTCGAAATTCGCCCGACGCGAAATTCGACGATCTTTCTTCCGCCGGCGGGTTTCCCTCCTTCCCACTTGAAAACCGCCCCCCCCCCACTCCCCCTCCGCCTATTATTGCGCTTCTGATCCCGTCTAAGCTTTGGCTCTAATCCGGCCCACGCGGCCGAGCCTATCCCCCCCCCCTCCCCCCTTCCACTCTCGATTTAAGGATGTAATTTTGTCGCTGGGTACCAAGGTTGCCGCTCAAAAGTTACGGCTTCACTTTTCGGAAGTCTTTGTTCCAAGCTCCGGATATTTATTAAACATAATGCCGCCAAGCGGCGCATCCCCTTTTTAGAGCAGAGCTTCAATTCAATTAGCAAATATTGGGCTTTCAGTTTTTTGTTGCATGAACCTTTATTACACAATCAATTTATTGATTAATCCAAGCAATACTCGTGATAACTGTAACATTATTATAAAATGTTGCACAGCAAATTTTTATTCAATTTCATTCGTACAATTTAATCACTGTTACGTTTGACTTTTCTACAAGTATTATTTTTACAATATTTACATAACAATGAAATTCATGCGCTATAATTAAAAACTCAATTTCTTTAATTTTACAGCCTTATTATAATTCAACAACTAATCACATTGAGTTTTAAAATACTTTACCATCACTTTTTTAAGAGGGGAATCTACAAGTGTGTCGATTGCTTTCAATTTCTTGATTAATCTTTTAAAAACGAAAGTTTTTGCTTACATCAATAGAAACAAACTCATTGTATATAAAAAGTAAAAATTTTGTTTTCTCCACTCTTTCTGAAATTACTAAGAATTGGAACTTGTCTCAGAATCAAGTAAGGCGGCTGTATCAGTTTATTTTCTACCTTGTCAACCCATCGTCGAAATTATTAAAATCGAGTTCCCTTTAATTCTGGGTACGAAGTAAATTTTTTAGACTTTCGCAAGGGAATGAACATTCTCAACACAAAAAAGTTACTACACAATACACCGATAAATCTTACACAAAATTATTTGAATAATTTGGTGCAGAATTCATTATTTTCAATTATTATTAAAAATTATTTTGTGTTATATGTTTGATATATAATTTATTCAACATAGCTTATCGAGAAACTTTGCACATTTTATTCTAACTGTAAATGTTTAATGATTTTGGAAAATACTTTTCTGCTGCAACCGTCGTAGTACTGTTTTTGTACACTTCAAGCGAGATTGAGACGCGCTCTAATTTTATTACACACATTGGAAATTTATTCCTTATGCGAATTGCAAACATTTTTTTTAAATTCCATTTATCTACAATTTATTACAATTATTCAATATACAATTTTGAGATTATGAATTCAAAATTTATTTGAATATTTTTCATTACGCAGCATTAATTAAGTAGAAGCTATTAAGATTTTTTTTACATCTAAAAATCAATATCCAATTTAAAAAATTCAAATCCAGTTTTAAATATTCGAACTATATTGGCCAATCAAATCAAGCTTTTAAATGTTTCAACATAGCCACTCATCACTGTTTTAAGAAGGGATCTAGTTTTATAAATCAGAATTACATTTAAAAAATCTTGAAACTTATTAGTGACAATATTTCGACATTAAAATCAATCTCACCGAGAAGAATTTCAAGTAGCACTATTCTCTTTCAGCCGAGACATCGGAGCTCACGTCGAAAGGAAACTGAAATTTATTCCGCAATTACATAGGCTGCGGCACACACAGTGCCCCGCCGTACAGTTATAGATCTCGAAAAAGGGCACTTACGGAGTGAAACATTCATCTCTCCACGGGGCGAGAGGAGCAAAATGGAAGGCTAAGCAGGAATCGTGAGGGGCTGCCCTTGCCAGCGCAATCAATGGATTCCCGAACCGTGAGTCATCCACGGCTGCACGACTCGTTCCATCTCTCTCTCTCCTCTCCTTTCTCTCCGAAAGCTGCGGCAGTACCGCTTCGAAAATATGAGTTCGGTTTTTCACCGAACGAACCCCCGCTCGTTATTAGGGAGCCTGTGTGTTTTCATCCCCGCACAACTGTGCGGACGAAAGTCACCCCTCCGCCACGAAATTATACACACCGTTCTCATGTAAGTGGGCTCTTTCAATTGGTTTAGGGAGAGAGAAAGAGAGTGCGAAAGGGAGAAAGCAACGAGCTTTGTGCAGACTGGACAAAACCCACCTGGACGAACAGGGCTGGCTATCGCGTTCTTATATATATATATACATATTCGGCCGAACGAACATGAACGTGTACAATAGAGATAGGAAAAGCGAGAGAGCAGAATCGCTGATATACAGGGGGGCGATAAGATTACGTCGAGGTGGGAAGCTTGTTTAAACGAACGTGCTCGCGTATTGATGCCCGTACTGGGATAGAAAAGCCGGGGGAGATTATCCGACGACGAGGAACGGTGATTTCGTTTCGAGTCCCAGAACGCTGCAGTTTGCGCGTAAAAATACACGTCGCCGGGATCACGCAAACGCTTTATAAGTTTACAGCTTTGGTTATGGAGTCCGCGGTACTTATGCACTCTTTTACGCCTCGCATCCGACATCCTTTTGAATATGGGGGGCAAAAATACAGTGAATAATAAATTTGCACGAGCATCAAACGCAACTCGGGTAAACAAGAAAATATGTTCGTGGATAATCCGAAAAACACACGATAAATATAAAAACCCAAAGATTATGCTTGAAAAGTTCATTTCTGCACTTATGTATTTTATATTAAAAGTACTTTGTAATTTTTAATTATTTATATTTATTTCATTTATAAACGAGTTCATAATTAAGTATTAAAAATACAAAGGAATGATTTAAATTCATGTTTAAAGCGCAATTAATGATTATAATGCTTAAATTATAATAATACAATAAAGGGCTGCTTTAAAAATTATATTTTTGTTTTCATAATCATCTTTTTATAAAACTAGCACCATCCAAGCGCGCTGCGCGCGCGCTAACTATTTTCTAATGTTAGACTAAGATATTTTTAATAAAAAAATGTTTCTCTCATACCATTGAAATTCTTTTAATTTATTGAGACGTTATAAATGAATTACAAAACACAGACTTGGGAAACAGTGTGGATTGGCAAATTGTAAGTTCAAACTCGTAGGTTATTTTATTAACG
>UCOL01006093.1:0-10134 GCA_900474335.1 Ormyrus nitidulus | reverse complement strand
ATTATCTCTCTGTCGAATCCTGCCATTCAAGAATTGAATTAACTATTAGCAAAAAATATCAGCATCATTACACGGAGAAAAATCGCTAGTAAAATTTACTGAAAATGTAAGTAAATTTTGCTTAGAAAGTTAAGTAACGTAATTATATAAAATTTACTAGCGCAGTAAGTAAATTTTACTTGAGTTTTTTAAGCAATATTTACTTACTTAGTTACGCAAAGCAAGATACGTAAATTATGCTTAATTAATGAAATGATTTTTAAAAAATATTTATTGTCACTGAAATTAATGACATTTAGTTTTTGTTACTAAAAAAGGTAAATTTAAAAAAAGAACTTGTAAAACTTAAAGAAATGCAAATTTATTATTTATTATCATAAAAGTTCAAACATAATATTTACAAAATGAGGTTTCTGGTTGCAACATAATATATCGATTGTTTTTTAATTAAAATACAAAGGCCACAATTTGGCAAAGTTTTGAACTTTTTCATGTGCCTTATATCCTCGTTAAATTCTACAATGTAGGCATAATAGTGCTCATCAAATACCACTGAAAATAAAGATACCAATACAAAAACGATGTCTCCATCAGCACAGTAAATATCGGAAATTTTTCCAAAAACTGGAAGCCCATCTTCCAAGAATTCTTGAAAAATTATGGTACCTTTTTCATAAATTAGACCAGATATCTCAACGTACGTCAACCGCATAATATTCTTTTTGTCGATAATATTATTGAAATGAGCTACAACGATTTTTTTTTGATGTTTAAGTCGAGGACCAAAGTGAACATTATTGTTTATATCAGTTGATGAAATAAAATATGCGAACTGTAATTGATTTTTTACAGCTAAAGTTTTTAAAATATTTTGAGAACTGCTAATACTATTAGCAACTAATTTATAATTTCTGTGTTTCGACTCAAACCTCATAGTCCACAAATGTATCAGTGGACCCATTTCCATCATAATTCGTGGATAATGGATCATAATATGATGCTTCGGTTTCAAATCGCCATATAATTTCAAAAATAAATTATGATGTTCAGTTATATAATGTTCTAATAAGCGCACGTGGGAACGGACAATCTTCGGAGACGTTATTATGTCAATAATTTTTCGCAGAGATATATATATAATTCCCAAGCCTCGTTTCCTTCTGGTACTAGATCTCCGACTAGTAAACCAAAATATCTTATAAAACATGCCATTTCGGCAGATGACATTTTTAGCTTTTTCTTTAATTTTATATGGCCTTCAAAAATTATTGGAATTTTATTAGATTTTTCAAGGTGACCATAATCAAACAATTGTATTCTATCGTTTAATACAGACAAAGTAAATATTTTCTTTTCTTTATTATAAATAAAATCATATAATATATTTAAAAAACAATAGTTTGCAACGCCTTCAAAGATATCGTGCATAATATCAACGCTAATGTTATTTGAAATATGAAAATCTTTTAAATTATGAAATACGCAAGGTTCTTTCACGCCAGTTTGCGAATGATTATTTGCTAAAATGTCGAAATTATAATTAATAATATTTCTTAAACGAGATTTATCTTCTATTACAATATGTTTTGATTCAGAAGAGCTAATATTGCAGATTCGGCAAAAAAAATTAGCTCGAAAACTTTCTACAAACCCAAGAATGCTGTTCATTTCTAGGTTATCGCCTAAAACTAAGCAACAATCAAAGTAAATTTGAAGTTTTACATTTTCGATTTCAATTGACATTCCATGCTCTGTTAAACTATTTAATTCTTTGATGACAAATTGAAAAATGCTTTCATTGCCGCAAATTTTTTTGTCGAGCGAATATGATAGTGTAGATAAAAAAATTGAACTTATTTTTGAATGTAAATAAATTGGCATACATGGTATAGATAAGTACGTTCCGCCGAGTTTGTTTCCTTCGACGTGACTACCGAGACCATTACCTGTTTGAAAATCATCGTGGTATAAAAACAACGGTACATAAAATCGATTTCCATGTTTAGCACGCTTTCTTTTCCAAAAATCGCCTTGTATAAAATTAGAAATACTATCTGTTTCACTGTACAATATTTTCATATAGTCTCTAATTGCATTATACATTCCAGGTAATTCCAAGAAAAGTTTTAAAACCGGCGTCAACGGTATATACTGAAGTGTAACTTCAGCCGGAATGGGTAATACTAAAGTCTTCAATTTTTTTTCAACCTTTGTACTTCCAATGCATTTAGTCATCGGTGGTATATATAAACCTTTTTTTTCCAAAACAGTCATTCGAATTTGTTCGGATGACAGCTCTTTAAATGGATTAGAATTTTCATCTAAAATTTTTTCAATTTCCTTGCAGACTTCATAACTACATTTATTTTTCAGTTTTGTTTTAATTCTTTTTTTTAAAAACGGAATGTAACTTTTATTTGAAAAATCGGTGAAACAATCAACTATAAATTGTACCACATTTCTTGGAATTACTGGATTGTCATAAAGTCTTAATACAATTTTAATAGTTTCATTTTCTAAATTTAAAGCTTCGTTTATTTCAGTGTTCATAATATAGTCGCTCATTTTCTTCTGTATTACAATATTTGCGACTTAACGAAATTGATATCTCTTATCAAAGATTCTACGGTTATAAAGGAATTTAAATTTTCAAGATCTATTTTATACACATATTTTTGTAAAAATGTCCACACGTGTTTGGCTTCAGGCGAGAATTCAAGATTTAAGGCAAAATAAATCTTGAAGCAGCAGTCAATTACCTCTAGTGGATTTGTCAACAGGTAAATTGTCTCGTTGACAAATATTCTACACGTCTCAATGCTATTTAATTCACCGCATATGGCAATATACGGTTGAATTGTCTGGTCATATAACTTGTATGTTCTTTGTTTCTTTTTTTGAAATGGCTTTATTTCTTCGTAGGACTACAAAACAATTACATATTATTATTATTATTATTATAATTAGACAAAAAAATTAGAAAAAAATTAGATTAGAAAATTCAAAAAGGAATATTACTTGGACATGAAGTAAAAACCCGTCTTGAACGTCTTTTCGATACGGTCTCCAATGTTTTTTTCCTCTTTTTGTTTTGCAGGTAATAGAACCCAGCATCAAAGGTAATAATAATAAAGCCAATAATACTTCGTATTCTGTGCAAATAAATAAGAACATTGTTTAAGCATAATATTTCAAATATTTAAAAAATAATTTAAACATACCTGTGTTAATTAGTTCTTCATGTTTTTTTAGATAATTTTTCACTTCTGAGTTTTTTTTAGTTTTAGCTAAATTTATAATTATTTTAGATAAGTTTAGCCATTCGTTATAAAAATTGTCCTTTTCATCTGGATACGTTCTATCAAAATCTGACTTTAACTGAAAAAATAAATCAGATAATTATTTAGAAAGAATTATTTTATTTTAAAACAATAATTTATTTAATTAATATTACTTAATATTAATTTACTTAATATTGAAGTAAACTTACTAATAAATATCCTGTGCTCATTTGCAGACACTTATATTTTTTGAAAAGCTCTACAATGCTTAACGAATTCTGCAAAGTTCGTAACTCATATGTTGATTTCCATTTTTGGAGTACTTCCTGCAAAGAGCCTGTACCATTCTCCTGGATCCAGATAATGTCTTCCACTGCATTGATTTTCTGTAATATTCTTTTTCTGTAATATTTTAGAATAATTAAAGCTAAAGTCTATAAAATAAAAAATTAAATTATTAATTTAAAGATTTTTTTGTAGAAGAAAAATGAGTTAAAACTACAATTTTAAAAATATTGATAAATGTTTTCATATATATACTCGGCAATGATAGGATTATATAAGCTACAGAGCAAACTTTCAGAAATCTAAGTATTACAGTTTAAAAAAGGGTTATTGTTTTACGATTTACTATAATGCTTTTACTATAAACGACAGAATTCGACAAATTTCATTATTATTTATTAAAACATTTATTTTTACCTGGATGTTTAGTTGATGCCCCTGCGTTACCTTTTCTTGTTTTTGGAATTAGATCAGCTTCTCGAAGAAGTTTTCTGCAATGCAAATAATGGTTATAGAGTACACCACTTATTGATGGTCCCGCTCCTTTGACTTGTGTGACGCAGTAGTATAGTTTTGGATCTTCCTCAGGAAAGAGTAAACTTATTTTTCTGCTCAGTGCTTCAAATTGTTTTTTACTTATTCTGTAAACAAAAATGATTATTGTCTGTTAGTATTTTACAAAAATTGAAGATTTGATTTTGCATAATAATATAAGTCTATTGACACATAAATTTTTAAAAAGCTATCATGTAAGAATAGAAAATACAAAATAAATATAAAATAACTTACTTATAATTAGGACTTAATAATAGTTCAACTCTTATAGTCGCATCGACTAATAAGTTTGTATTTACTTTATGATTTTTTTGTAGTTTGCAACCACAAGACGTCCAGAAAAATTAGATTCTAAAAGTTTTTGAAATTCTTGCTTTTCCAAATCTATAAAATAAGTTTTTTATTGACAGAGCTGTATGCGTTATTCAGAAAATATTTATCAGTATATTAGTACACAAAAAATAACCTCTATCGTGCAAGTCTGCAGAAAAATTTTCAGCATCGTTATTAATAATCTCTAAAGCAATGAAAGATGAGTTGTTATTTAGTGGATTGCTAGTCACATCTTCAAAAGATTGAGAGGAATGATGGGATTCTGATGAATGTGAAATTAGGTGTGGTTTCTTGAGGAATAGAATAATCTTCTAAATAGATTGTATCAAATGATGATTGCATATCTTGCTTTACTTGAAATGATTCATTAAAAATTGATTCTTTGACATTAATTTCATTATCAAACTTCAACTTTTCTTTATATTGCTCATAATATTTACAAAATTTAAACTGATGACCCAATATCGGTATCAGTTTGTCAATAAAAGTTTTATCCACTTGCCAAAAAATTTCTTTCGTTATACAGTTTTCTGCAAAATCAAGTTTAAATAAAAATTTAATTCTAAATCTCAATCTTCAAGGTTAGGTTTAAGGTTATTTTGCCTTTTAACCTAAGATTATGAAGGTTATTATTATTTATATAGAATTATACTTACCATCAAACGTTTGTATCAAACAATGCAGGTCCCATTTTTCCAAAATACTTTTCACATAATTATCTGCCATTGCTAACAATCTTGTTTAAAATTACCACGAGCAAAGGCATGTACGTCGATTTCCGATTTTGAAGCTATGTAACGGTTAAGTATTTCTTCGCAGAACTGATGAACTGACATAGGAACAGTGTGAAATTTTTAATTTTTAGTATTGCATGGTCAGCAAAAAAAATAAAATACAATTCAAATAAAATTTAGAAATTAAATTGATTCAAATAAAATGTTTACTTTATATTTTCTAAAATTCTCTGTAAATTTTACTTAAAAGGTCAAGTAAATTTTGCTTATACATTCAAGCAAATTTTACTTAAGTAAAAGTCTGTATTTTTTACTGCATACCTTTAAGTAAATTTTATTAGCGATTTTTCTCCGTGCACTTCTAGTCATGACTTTTTTATAGCAGCAATATCGCTTCTTCCATCAAAGACAATTATAGACACATACAAGTATTTCGAATTTCTTTTTCTTAAAAAAAAATGATAGCCGGAAGTAGTAATAGTACTTTATGCAACGAGGGGAGAAAATGAGAGAAAAAAATGAAAATGAGAGCCTTCGGCGCCCTCGACTCCGACTCGTGCTGAATACCTCACCCGAGTCTGAAATGCTTTTCTTTCCGTGTTACGTATCGTGTTTTTGTCAACAAGGGCATGAAAGGCCCTCATTTGGTGTTATAAAGTTGGATAGATGATCGTGCATTTCAAATCGTACACAGAAATTGTACAAAATAGTTTAAAAAAAAAATACAAAACAGAGAAAAAAAAATTTGACAAATTTTAAAAATTAAAAAGAAGTGACCGGTTACTCCAGTAAGCCCGCCGGAGGCGGAGAAAAAAAGTCATTATTCCCCGCTTAAAAAAACCATTTTGTTTGAAATGCTCGATATTCTACGCTACTTTCTAGCGTGAAATGAGGGCCATTTCATGCGTGAGTTGGGAAAAGTATTTTAAAATGCGTGCTGTTATTATTTAATTAGAGGTTCAGATTTAATTCAAGGCAATTTTTTCAGCAGTAATTATGGATCAATTTGATTATTAACTTTTTGTTTTCTTTAATAGTTTCCGAAAAAACAACTTTCGAATGACGGGGACATCAATGGATTCTCCGATTTCACTGTTATTTGCTAACATGGTTATGAAAGATTTACAAAACACTTGTTTCATGAAACTTAAAAGTCAGTATAACTATAGGCCAATATTTTATTTTTGATACGTAGACAATACGATTTTTTGAATATAAAAAGAGAACCTATCATATTGACTCATGATGATCGACATAAGAGTTCAGTTTCCATCAACTAGGACTTACGGACAAGGTTCGCCGCTAAAAATAAGTTGACATGTGAAACTTCTCTTCAAAAGAACTAACTAAAAAAGCTTGATAACGGCCTCTGACTAGTGGTCGAAACGTCGCTAAAGAAAATAAATAAAATTTCCAAAAATAAGTCCAGGGGGATCATTTTAATCAACCTTACCAGAATAAACGAGACTATCTACTGGACATTCTAAGTTTTACTATCTACATACAGTTTCAATTGTTAAAAATTGTGTCATTGTTTAATAAAAACTTGAGTAGATTTCCAAAAATCTGGAAGTCTACCTATGTAATATTTGGATAAGTTTAATGTTACTAATTTCAAAATTTGGTACTGGTACATATTACAATGAAACACTACTTTATAATTTTCCGATCAATGCATTCTTTAAAATTATTAGCAAGCATATGATTTATAGTTGATATTAATAAAAAGTATTATTATGATCTTGAACTTACCAATACTTGGCCTATAAATCGCAACAGGGAATTTACTTCTCAATCCGTACTTCCTTACAACTTCTTCAGCAGTTGCTTTAGAAAAAATATAAATATTTGGATAATGTCCTAATAGTTTGTGTACTTCTTCTTCCGATAAGCCATTTTCGACCTCCTCGTCTTTCTTTATCGTTTTGTAGATATTGTCTAAATCCATCGGCGATATGTAAAACTCTTCTTCAATTACCTGCCTGTAACAATGTGAGTATGCACTTGAAACATACAGGAACATTTCTAGATTTTTACACTCATCAGCCAGGTCAATCATAAATTTTGTTCCAAGAACGTTCGTTTTTAAAGATGAGCTTACTTTTACTTCGAACTTTACATTGGCGCCATTATGAATTATAATGTTTGTTTCATTTATTAAAGTATTTCTTTGAAGTTTAGAAATTCCCAAATTTTCCATAGAGAGATCACCTTGTAAAATCGATATTTTTTCCAAAAAGTTAGGATTTAATCTTCGCAATTGGTCAAAAATCTGGAATAAATTAATAATTTACTTAAGAATGGGCATAAAACAATTTTTATTAATGCTCTTATAAGTAAAATTATGTCAATTTTAGTATTATTTTTAAAAGATTTCCTTCTGGAAAAAAGTTTGAAATAAAAAACAATATTTATTGAGCGTAAAAAAGTATATATTATAATACAGTAATATAATGTAAGAGTAATATAATAGGAATGTAAAATTTTAATAATTTAAAATTCATTCGGGTGATGGATTAGGCTCAATCTTTGATGTACTTTTACGTTCCCAAACATTGTGATGTCGTAGTCAGACTACAGGCCGCTACTTTAGGATACCACCGCCATCCCAGTGAGCTAAAACGGATTCCCGAGAGTACGACCCGCTTGCTCTCAAGGCAGCCAAAAAGCAGAGCGCGCCGTGTAACTTGCCGCGCGGAGATGGAACGAGTTGGCAAAGGGCACAGATAAAAGATTGTTTAGAGATATAGTGTATCACTTAATAAATAAATACGATCAAAGTGTTAAATATAAAGATTATATTCAGAGTGTTTCTGATTTAACCGCCTGTCTACCATCCCAAAAGTCCACCCAGTTCAACACATTGCGTTACTTTTAAAAATTTCTGAAAAAGTAGCACTTTAAATATTAATAACTCGGCCCAGCAAATTCTTATGTATACGTAAATCTTTGAAAAGGTAAATATAAAACTACAGGTATCAAGCTTTAATTTACTTCTTTGATAATTAGAAATTATAATTCTGAAGTCAAGTAGTTCTGAAGTTCAGTTCATTCAAAGATGAATAATACAACTGCATACGAATAAAGTTAATGTAAAGAAAAATTTGTAAAAAAAACTGATTTTCTCCCAAAGAAAATATATATTTGTTGTGGGAATCTTTCCGAAGTTGAAAATAATGTATTATTATATTTTTTTCTATAAAATAGTTATATATTTCGAATTTTGATTTTCTTAATTTAATGTATTTTTTTAAATTACAATAACATTTATTAATTTTATAATAAAATTTTCTACCTTTATAAACAAAATAATAGCAAAATTTGTTAATACAAAGATAATATTATAAAAATAATACAGAATAAATATACAATAATACAGAAAAACAATGAAAAAATAAATTATTTTTCTCTGTGCGATATTTTGATATATTTTTTAGTTCAATCTTCAATCTTCTAATAAAAATAAATTAAAGATTCATTTTTTTTCATTTTCATTTTCTTTTTTGTAATCATATTTACGAAAATATTAAATTACAAAAAAATATATTTAAAACTGAATCGATTATGTGACCCTCATCTATAGTAAACTGGTCCAGTTAGAAAAATATTTTGTAATTATACAAATTGTATTTAAAAAAAATCTAAAAAATCTACATTTTTAATATTTTTAACCATTGTAATTTTATTATGTCAAGTAACCAAAAAACAGAAAGGATAAATATAATCCATTTAAAAAATATATCCCTTAAAAAACGAATGTATTTATTTTATAAGACAGATACACTCTATTTATGTAATCATTAGTTTAGATTTTAATCTATCCTGAATAAAATTGTCACGAAATGATAAAAACATTTAACACTTACCATATTTTGAAAATATCTATTTGTTCTCTCTTCCACAGTGTAATTATTTTTTGATCTCATTAGAATATAAAGATGCTTTATATCTGGACAACTCCTTAATAACTTTTCTACTAAACATTTTCCCATAAAACCTGTTGCACCAGTAATAAATAGAGTTTTGTGGGCATAGAACTGCGCGATTTCACTTTTTTCATTTGTTACGGGAACTGTTACTTCAAGATCATCTTTTATACGCTGATACAATAAATCTACTTGAGACATCTTTTATCACGATGAAGGTGTGTCGAGAGTCCGTACGCCTGCTGAAATGACAGTCCGAAAAAATTCTTGCTATTCAGAATGCTCGCATGTTTATACATGCAGTCGATGTTTTAGCATACATTGTTTCTAGATCTCACGCATACATATAATTTGCGATTATTACATACTGATCGCGCGATTCTTACGAGACGTTATCAAGTGTTTTCCTACGTAATAATCGAGCGATTATCGCGCAATTTTTCCAAAGTGTGAAAGTAAATTCAATAAAATCGTATTTAATATTTAATAGAATTATCCTTTCGGTAATAGGAAATCCAATTGAATATCGTTAAAGAGAAATAAGTAATAAATTCAATAAATGATAGAGTTAAATAAAATAAAATAAAAAAAAAAAAATTCAAAAATTGATAGAGTTTATAAAAAGGAAATTTGGATACGAAAATAGATTGTTAATAAGTATAAATTAATTCAAAGTTCATAAACAATGTTTATTACATCTAATTATAAAAAATAATTAACAGTTTAAGGTTTTTCATTAAGGTTTAAGGGGGTATTATACCGAAAAAATTTCAAAAAATGGATAATTTTTTTATTACATATTTTGATTGTACATGTTATATCTGTATGAAAATCTGTATGAAAATAAATTTTTATGCAAAAATATAAAAAATTAAAAAAGTAATAAATAGCACATAATACGAAAATTTTTAATGTTATCACAACAATATATAAATGTATAAAGATTTTTAAAAATCGGTTTTATTACTATAAATTAAATTTTAATACAAAAATTTCAAATGTAAAGTTTTAAATATAGCG
>UCOL01006092.1:0-10134 GCA_900474335.1 Ormyrus nitidulus | reverse complement strand
GCAACTTGTAAATAAAATGATGAGCTAGAAACATTGTAGTTGATAGGAGAGAAGATAATAAAGTACAGGGTACAGGATCCAGTTTCCTTGAGATCAAAAAAATACACTATGTAAATATAGCAAGACATCTCATCTCATTTATGACCGGATTATATTTATACGCTTCTTTCGAATGTAGTAATGAAGAAAAATGTTTGTAACGCTTGTCATTACAAAATTTTCTAATCTAAATCGCCATTTGTACTATTCATTTTTTAAATATATAATAAATTATTTTATCATCGACAGATATTTATTAACCCATTAAATAATAGATCTTCTGATTTTTAATTAACAGTGTGCTGGGAAACCAAATTGATTGGTCTATAACAAAATATACGTTTATCGTCAATTAATATCCAGTATACAGGACATTGGCTTCCAATAAAGCCTACGTTTTATTGAATGTATCGGGTTTATGCGCGGAGTACACTCATTACCTTCATTTGTCTACCTTAATTTCTGAAAACAAAATTGCTTACTCAGCGCTCATTAATATCATTTTAAAATCCGTTCTAAAAACAATCGATTTGAAATTAACGAATGGTTATATTTGGTCGCGCTTCGACAAACTCGTTGTCTCCGTGCAAACGCAATGTATATTTGCGTACAACAATTCTGCAATTCGTTACATTCGAACTCCCGAATTCGTGGTAAAACTACTTGACCGAACAAGCGGTTGGGCAAGAGCGTAATAATTATTAGATTCAGCTTCCGACTCTACAATTTGTATATTACTCAAAACGATGACGCGGCTTTCGCTCGTTTCCAAATATTCAAGTGTCATAATTCGAAATAAATAGCGCCTCTCGAGTGGGAAGGGCACTTTGCTCGCCGCGCAAACTTTACATTCTCGCTCTTCGTCCGCGTTTTCATTTCTTGATGTATATCGCATTTTTCTCCGGCGCATATCGCGCGTTCCTTTTTTTTCTCTTTCAAAGACAACGACTCCGAATGCTCGATGACGTACAGCGAGAGAGTTCAGCGGAGAAAGGAGACTTTGTCTATCTCTCCTCCGCCCACTTCTTTCTCTCTCTCTCTCGCTCGAAGTGTTATTATATTTTTCCAGGCTCCTTTTCGTTTTCGCGCGCAAACGCGAAAGTGCTCCTCTCCTCCACCGCGTCTTATGCGATTTCACTTTTCGCGTCTCTCGCGCTTGCCTGCGCTCTCTTTGCCTGCATTCCGCTTTTTTTTCTGCTTTCATTCCGCCTCTCTCTCTCTCTCTCTCTCTCTATCTCTCTCCCCACTGCCGGCACTGCGCTGCATGTTGCGGCTGTTAATGGAAATGGAGCGAGAAGGGCTTTATTGTGCGCTTTACCTCCCTACGAACATCGCCCTGTTATGACTGTAGTGCCGCACTTTTCGCCTTCTTTAATATACGAAGGATGGCTGCTGAGCGCGATGAATTCAGGCTAATAGAACGAACATGTTATTGCCCATTTATTTGCGCGGTAAATGTAAGTTTCATTCGTCTGTGCAATTAGTAATTTTAAATTCTATAAAATTACTCAAGTACTGTGTTTACTCTGTACAGAGTACAAGAAGGTACGTTATATAAGTCGAATATAGGAAAGATATTAATTCTGCCATATAACCATTAGTCGTTTATCTAAATCACCAAGCATATATTAGACACTTTATTCGATTAGTTCGAGGTTCAAACGGCTTTAAAAATAGTCCCTGATTTATAGTCTTCATTTTAAGTGCAGCTGCATTACCGATTTGAAATTTAAAATATTCCAAAATTAGAACTTGCCTTTTAGAAGTCTCTAGTTAAGCTGAGTTCTTTTAGAGCGTTTTATTTTCGATATGCTTTACGAGACCGTTTCTGACAGAAAAAGAAGGAGGAAGAAAGAGAGAGAGAGAGAGAGAGAGAGAGAGAGAGAGAGAGAGAAGCTTCAACCGCAGCTGTGAATGCGATTTATGGGACTCTAGCCGTGAAACTCTGGAACTGCAGAGGATTCTCTCTACGAGCGAAGGTCTGCGATAGAAAAAACATTTGAAGATCTGGCAAGGACTGGCGATTCTTTGAAAAAAAAATCGTTTAAACAAAAAAATTTCCTTACGCAAAATTTTACCAAGTATAATACATTACATGTCAAATAATAGTTTAAACCTTCTTTTTTTGCAATCTTTAAATGCTTATTCGATTTAGCGCAACTTTAAAAGCAGTTATCATAACTTATTTATTTCTTGCAATTAAAAAAATTCTAATTAATTTTGAAACGCGTCTGCCGCTCGCTAATGC
Source organism: Ormyrus nitidulus (assembly GCA_900474335.1). NCBI lineage: Eukaryota > Metazoa > Arthropoda > Insecta > Hymenoptera > Ormyridae > Ormyrus > Ormyrus nitidulus. The sequence continues at coordinate 7,847 of UCOL01006092.1, read as the reverse complement.
GCTGTAATAACTAGACGAGAAGAACAGCGTAACGTTAAGAGCCCCTCCTCGCGCCGACGCATCGGAGATGCAATGCGTAAGTCATTATTCACGTTAGCTTAATGCGCTTAAACATCGGTGTTAACTGTTTCATTTTAAAAGGAGCGAGGTAGTGGTGATTATTATTTCGTAAATTTTGAATGATTTCAAAAGAGGTTTGTATCATCCCGGTTGCCGCGAATCGTAAATTCGATAATAAAAAATCGTGTTTTGACTTCGTTTCGAAAGTAATTTATATACGTTTTCAAGCCAGTTTTTACAAAAATCCAATTACCGCTGCTATTTTGCTCCCACTACGTCCGGCCCTTTCATTTGGACGGTTTGCAATTTTTTGTTTGATCACTGTAATTCGCGCGCCGGTTTTTATCTAACATTTTTCCTCTGCAATCTTCCTTACCTATATATATAAATTTTTATCCTCGCTTTTTATGCCCAGATTTTCCACACCCCATTTCATGCGCCAGTGAACTTTCTTTTCGTCCGCTTTTCCTGCACATATTTTCTATCTCCTTTTTAAATACTGCGCTTCTCTCTCTCTCTCTCGTTTTATCTTTCGGAAGAATTTTCTCTTCATTTGTACCCTTTTGTTGAACTCTGTCAAAGAGATTCATCCCTTTCTCGCAGTTTTCCCTCGATTAATTATTTATAGTCCATTCGTTTTTCTATTATTCACCGTTTAGCTCTTGAACTCGGTTACCTTTTTATACACAGCTTTTTCTTTGCTTAATCATAATTACTGCCTAACATTTATCTTTAACTTTATGCAAAACATAAAATTTTTCCTTTCCTCTGCTTTTTCATCTTCTCTTACTCTTTCATGCTTATGAGAAAATATGTACATTTTATGCTTCTTCGTTTTACGTTTCTTTATATTATTATTTAAATTTCGAATGTCCCAAATCATTTTTTTTGTTCTCCTAGAAATTCAAATATCACGATCCACCCGCGTATTGATTATTCAGACACGTCTTTCTACTTTTGTAAACCCGGAGGAATCCGCATTTCGAAAAATCCGCAAATATTTCAAACTCGGAAACGCGAAAAAAGTTATTATCCCGGGGAGTTTGAAAGGACCTTTTTGTGCGAGAGGGCAAAGAATAAATCCCGGTATGCAGCTGCGCGGCGACTATGTTTACTTGGCATCGCAATCTTGCCTGGTGTGCGGTCGTTCGCACCGATACTACTTTTCTCCGGCCATAATCCGACCAGTCGTGCAGACAAGTGTACACACGTATGTAGGTAAGATAGCGGGGAGTAAAGCTCGATAGAGGTCGGCCAGGCGAGAATCCCTTCGAGTCACCCAGGATCGGAGCTCTCCACGTTTGCATTGTAAAGCAAGCAACCGTTTTAGCTGCTGCTCGAGCAGCTTTTTCGCCCTGTTTGTGTTTGCTCTCTCTCTCGTCTCTTTGCTTATCAAATGCTTGTTTTAAAAAGTTCCCTGGTTTTCGAATTATTAGTTTGGTTAAATAATTTTGTGCGAAATTTTGGATTGCAATTGCGGATTAAAATTCAATTATGCACCTCGGCGAAATTTCAAATAAATGTTCGTCGGGAAAACGAAGAATTGTAGTTTTATAGTTTGTACGATTTTTATTTAAAAAGTATTTTACTAATTCCAGTGGAAAAATCAATTCTAATAAAACATATAAGAAACAAAATGGAAAAGCTTTCTCAGCACTTAAAATATATCTAGGATCTCAATGTATCATAAAAGAAAGAAATACTAGGACTTCCGTAAGGATCGAGATACACTGTCCGGATGTCAGATTGGGAAATTCAATCCAACCATATCTAATAGCTTTCCAGCTAGATTGGTTTGACTTGCCACTAGTCTCTTCGTGTTATGGATGTTTCCTTTCCAATATTAGGAGATATTAGAAGATACTCGTGATGAATTAAGTATTGTTATTACTTGTATTGATGTTGTTTTTATTTTGTGTGAAAATAAAGAAATTTTATTTTTATTTTTTCTCATAATTTTTCAATGAAAGATTAATTCTTTCAAGAGATTAATTTATTGTAACAAGTACAAAGTTGATTTTGTAACTTGTGTTATTTTTGTGATGAAGTTATGGGTCTAATAGAATTATTTTTCGAAAAAAATTAGAAGGTAAAATATACACTTTTACAAAATCAACATAGAATTTTTTTAACATTTTATCTATCTTTTAATTATCAGTGTAGCAATTCTGTAACTATGGAATATTTATATATTTTCTACCATTATATTTTATTTTAAATCCATATTTTAGGAAAAAGTTAAGTTTACGTACTTTAAGTGTGTTAAAATTGACGCAAAAATATCCAACTCGATTCGTTCACCTTCAATATTACGGTAATATGATCCCTCTTAAAAGTATTATAGATATTCGATATTTATAATTACTCTAAGGTAAGCATAATGAATAATAGCCACGATAACCAGCAGTGTTTCTTTAAGCTCCATTCTCGTACTCTTATCCGTCGATCGATAGAACAAAAGAAAACAGTGAAATGTCTCACCGGCTTCGAGGACCTCGAGATCAAGATTGCCGCTGCGACTTCTGCTGATGCTGCTGGCGTTGTACAGGCTGGACCTTCGGTGGTGGTCCTCCATGGCCCTCGAAGCGCTCCGCTTGAATTGCTCGAGAAAGCTGTCGATTTGGTTTTCGATGCTCGTGGGCGAGCCGGCCATTTTTCGAACTCTTCTCCTTAATTCCCCTCCGTCCTTCCGCTCCGAATCGTTTTTACAGCCGGGCTAAAACGAATTTTGCCGCATCGCCCCGGTGTCCGGCGCCGCCCTTATCTGGTGTCCTGCATCATCAGTTGCCGTCAGTCTCCGCCGCTTCCACTTTGTTCATTGTCGCGCTGAAAACAGTGCCGCGGAGATCCCGCAGTCAGATTCGTCCTCTCGCGGGTCGCTCCTCCTTTCTTGCTGCTGCTGCTGCTGCTTCTCGTTGCGATGGCGCCAGTCCATTGTTCATTGATGCAGCCTCTCGTCCCTTATCTCGCACACACCCCGCGCAAAAGAAGTAAGCTACTCTCTTTTTGCTCGGCGAATTAAAATTGCGAGGCAGCTTTTGTCCATCCGGTGGAAGAGAGCATTTAGAGCGCCTTCTTGGCTATCTGCTTTCTGCCTGAAATCGGATAATTAAATTTCTTGAGAGGAATTTAACGAGTCGGCTTGGTTCTGTTTTAACTTCGTTTAACTTTCATGCTTTTTTTGTTAAATATAATTTCTCCTTAAACTTCAACAGATGCAATAGAACTATTGATACATTTTTTTATTTATATATTAATTCATTATCAAAAATTTTGTCTTTCTTAAGAATTAAAATTTTTTTCTTCTTTTTTTACTCTATTTTAAAGTCAAGATTAAGACAACATAGGCATTAAGTGCTTTTCTTTTTATAGACGTACAGGATGTCGAAGAAGAATCAATAATCCAATGAAGAAGATGTAATGCAAAAATTCCACGAGATTTAAATCCACTGTTTTAAAAGAAGGTAATATACTCCTATAGGCTGTTTTTCGAGAAAAGGTATTTCAGTTGGGGCTTGGGAAACGAGTTCCGACTCTTTATTCGGATAATTCACTTAACGTACATCGCCCCTTCGATTTACATTCAAAGCATTTGAAAAAACTCTTCCTTTATCAATCAGCAAGGGCTTAACTGAATATAAAATAGAATGTCGTGTGGATCTTTAAATAACATTTTTCTCTTTACTTAAAAAATATATGTTTACGTAGTTAATTGATCAACTTCTATTTTAGAGTATGTGTATTTGTACATTACGTTTACTTCTATAACAAACGAGAGATATTGAAACTTTAGCATTTCATTTTATACACAATGCTCGTCGCAACGAGGACTGTAAGTTTTTTGTATTCTCTTTGCTAACGTATTTAAAAATGAAAAATGTTTCTTTTCTCATATAAAAAAAGTTGGAATTGTTCAAAAGCGATGACTGTACACATATAGTGATCTTGGGTTAAAATTACTACATTTACATGCAAATGCTAAAGTTTCAAAGAACCGTTTAAAGGAAGATTTAAGAAATTCATATAAATCAAGTGATTAAGGAATCACCGAAATTTTTTTTATAAACTCTACGTGTTTGAGTTTAAAACCTTAAAAAAAAGATAACCGGTACAAGAATGTACTAATACTACTACTTAAAAAAAAAAAAAATATTTTCTCCGCCCCAATCCACTAGGGGAAAAAATAATATTTAACTCCCACTGCAGTGAGCTAATCTTTCGGAAACTTACTAGCCAGATTCAGCACCAAAGCAATTCAACAGTTACTCATTTCGCAGTACGCCTTACGAAATTCAAATCTCCAAATCACGCTGCGTATCTCGAGTCTAACGACGAGAGGGTGTGTGGATTCGTGCACGCGTGTAAGTGCTCGTCTACTTGCGCCGCGATCTCGTGTGTTCGCGCGTGAACGTGCATATATTTCTATGCGGTAATTCACGAAATGAAATAACTATTTACCGCAGGTATTCTTAATACGAAACGTGACTACGAAACTTACTACCACAGGAGTGAGGAAGGCACTACGTACGGGCGCAAATGTGCGGCGTATCTGTACTGTGAGTTATGCACACAATCAAATTGTAGTGCTGTTAAGTTTGTATTGAAGCTCGGATAAATTGAAGGAACAGAATTTTAGAGAAAGTGCACGGTTTTCTCGTCAAACTGAAATTCCAAACTTCAGTTTACTCGTTATCATTCAAACCCCTTCCTTCGTTAAGCACTCAAAATTCTCGATGCTTACCTTTTCACCAAAGATACAACGCCGTTCCTGCAAACTTTTGCTTCCCTCGCGAGCGAATAAACTGCGCGCTTCCTTCCTCGCAAAGTCGAAAGGTCAACCGTGCACCCCCAAGGACTCTCTCGCGGTGCAGCGCGGAGAGAGAGCAGGTCGCGACTAAGGCCCCAGCGGCGGCACGTCGCAGTGGCTAATTGCCTGCGGGGCAGCTGTCTCGTACCGGCAGCGGCGGCGGCGGCGGCGACGGCGGCGCCATGCGTCGCGCGAGCAGACGACAAGCGATACTTTCGTCCCCTCGAAGGTGTCTCGCCTCACTCGGTCGTTACTACTGCTCGAGCCTGCCGCGCGGCGCGCCAAACGCGCCTTGTGTCCTCTCTCTCTCTCTCTCCTCCCCGACGACGAGCAGCTCCGGTCGGGCGAGCCGACTTTCGAGGACTGCTGCTGGGAAGGGGCCCGCCTGAGAGGTGGTGGCGGAGGAGGAGGAGAGGGATATAGGCGCCGGCGCCGCGCGCACCTCTTTTCACCCCGCGATGCGGCACACAGCGCATACGTGCCGATCTGGTACGTGCGGAGCGCGTGTGTGTACAGGCACGCGCATGCAGAGCAGAGCAGCGTTGTGCTTATGCGGTTGGGGTTATAGTTGCAGCTTTCTGCGTCTTTAGCGGGAGACTGGCGCCGGGAGGGGTTTATTAGGCGAATTCTATGAGGGAGGTTGTCGGGTGGCGATGTACTTATAGGGCGCTCGGTCGTAGATTCGAGGAGGCTCGGATGTGCGCGACTGAATGGGGGTCTTCTTTTTGTATGCGGACAAAAGCCGATGTTGGGATTCGTATAAAGCTGATCGTTTTTGTAGATAAAATGTTCGGAGAAAGGGTGGGATTTTGTATGGGGACAGGTTCTTCGTGTAGGTAACTTAAATTCTAAAAGAATGTTTATAGCTGTACGACCAATTAAAAAATTTCGAATTGTCTGGGTGAGAGATTTCGTTTAGAAGATTATGTTAATTCTTGGACTTCTACTTTTGATAATTCGTTTATCATCACAAGTGCGTACGTGCAGAGAAAATAAAACAGTTTTTCAACATTTATTCAGTATCCTATCTTCTCTGCAGCAAATCTATGCGTTTTAACCAGCTTGACGATTAAATTAAGTCAAAAGAAATGCTGCATACTTTTATTTGGATGGCAATGTTTTGGAAAAATTTTAAATTGTATTTAGTTATTCGTGCATTATTTTCAATAGAAAGATTTGTTGAAGACCTGCGCATTATAATTGGTTAACTGATTTAATCAAAGTAAACCGTAATACAAGTGTAACTAAGTTAAAATAAATAAATTCTAAACCTTTAACCGAATTGAATTAAATTTCCTTTAAAATACAATTTAAAACTTTCGATAATTGGAATTAAGTTAAACTTAAATAACTTAATTAACTTCATTTAATTTTTTTTACGACTTTTTATAAAATCATGATACGTGCTTTACGACGTTCAGAAAAGCTACCAATTAATCTTTTGTTACTTTTCTTGATTTTCTTTTATATTTAAACTATTAATAAATAGTTTTTAATGCGTGCAATCGGCAAAAATCTTTTAAAAGTTGAGTACCCACGTTTGATCACTTTATTTCATGAATAAAATTTTATTTAAATATTTTACTTTCTTACAAATTACAAACTAAAAGAAAATGAGTGTTATCAAACATTTTTGGTTTATTTAACCATATGTTAAATATGATTTCGAAAATCTAATATTACTTTGAAATAAATCGTAAAAATGAAATAAAAATGTAAAATCTATAACAAAACCTTTCTTCTAAATAAGTTTCAAACAACTTTGATACCTCGCATTAGTGCTGCAATCTCTTAGTCATGTAAAAACATACCAATTCATTACGCTGATAAAGAGCATCTCTAAGTTATCTGCAAAAGCTAGTATAATAAAAATTGGTTTTATTAATAATTTATAAGCCTTTATTTTACAGTCCATACGTAATGGAACAACGATTATTTTCAAACATCCTTTATTTTGGTAAACTATAAAAAAAACATTTTAATTTTTTCATTGATCTTTCCTTAATTCTGCAAACGTAAATAATATTTTTAACGTTCAATTTAATTAAACTTGTTATTTATGCAATACATTACAAAGAAGAAAAATATGTAAATTAGAATAATTCAAAGAATATGCAAGAAGTTAATAATAAATTAATAAAACAAAAACTCTTATTATGACTGATGAATTTTCATTGAGAGACAGTGTAAATCTTACATAGATTTTTCTATATTAAGCCGAATGAAAAATTTACATCTGGCATTTTTTATTAGTGCAGGAATCAATCAACCGATCGCACAAAAAGTTACTTTGGGAGCGGTGATCCATCTATTAAGCATCTGAGTATACTCCACTAAAGTGGCGTACATTCATTGGTAACGCAGTTGGACTACAACAGGTGCAGATTTAGAACTGGTCTTTTTTAGTAAAATGTTTAGATCCTTAATCTTCATTTGTATAATTATTTAATCATTTCTTTCGATTAATTTCACCAATTAATTGATAATGCAATAGATTGTAATGATAATATAATTTAATCAACATATTTAAATTTTGCAACAGTTCTTAATAGAGTAAAATTCATTCAAATCATAAGGTAACGTCATATCTTTTCATATTATAAAATCATAAATGAATCCTTGATCATTTTGAAGAACAAATTTCAACGCAGCTAACGTATCAGTAGAAAAAAGCTCCATTACAAGTGCCCCGCCTGAAACAAAACTCCACGATAAAATCCGCTCGTAAACAATAACCAACAAGCACCCCAATACCTCAAAATTTCATCGGAATCCCAATTTCGAAAAGCCCGCCAAATTTCTTAGACGCCATCTACGCATCTGCGTACGATACATCTTCCGTCTCCGTCCGACTCACGCACCGAGGCGGCGCGCCAACGTCTCCCAAGCCCGAACGCTGTTACACTCGCTCGCAAACTGTCGTGCCCGCACGCATGGCCATCTGCCCTCTCTGTCTCACCTCGTCTCCCCCCCCCCCCCC
>UCOL01006091.1:0-10144 GCA_900474335.1 Ormyrus nitidulus | reverse complement strand
TCCCAATTTTCTTATTTATTTTATTAAGAAATAATTTAATTAGAAATAAAGAAAAAATTGAAGAAACAGCTTCTGACATTGATGTTCAATTAAAACGAAGAATTGATATGTTAACAAAATTAATTGATAGCACAAAGCAATATATGAAATATGAAAAAGATACTTTAACAACAGTTGTTGAATTACGTAGTCAAGCAAATAAAAACTTAAATGTGAAGGAATTAGAGCAAGTTAATAATGCTGTTACAAGTCAAGCTGGTAAAATTAATGTATTATTAGAAAATTATCCAGATTTAAAAGCTAATAACAGTGTAATTGAATTACAAGCAGGAATTAGAGATTGTGAAGATAATATTGCCGCTGCACGACTATTTTTTAATTAATTAAAAAAATATAAAAGGATAAAATAAGAATGATTAAATCAGATTTAGAAACAATTGTTGAACATGATTTTCAAATGTTAATGCAAAAACATAAACTAAAAAATCTTAATTTTAAATATTTTAAAAAGCGGTATATCTTTTTGAATTTTATCTTAGTTGTTATTACTTTTTTCTTGTGGTTTTTATTATTAGCAATAATTATGGGAATGCCACTTAGTTTTTTAAAAGGATTATTAGAATTAGGTATTGCTGGCAAAATTATTTTAGTTTTTAGTAGTTTAGTTACTTTAAGTTTAGGAATTTGATTATTTACAAAGTATTATCAAGCAGCAAAATTACAAAAAATTATTATGCAAGAACTACCGTTTGAGAAATTTTATCAAATTGGTCTTAATGCTTTGGCAAAAAAACAATATCAAATTGCTACTATTACTCAAAAATTTAATCTTTTTCCACGCATGGGAGTACCTAATACGAAAGATCTTAAAGAAGACTATGTTATTAATTTTTATGAAAATGATATTAATTACTCATTTGGAACATTGACACGACGCGAAGTGAATGGTTGAGGTAAAGATGAAGAAGTTACTTATACGCGATATCCATATTTGACGCTTGATGTTAAGCAAATGCCAGAATTAGTTGCTACAATTAAAGCAATGCATACCTTCTTAAAAATTTTTAAAACAAGAGATAATACAACATTAGAATCAACAGAATTTGAAAAAATGTTTGCTGTTAATGCAAATGACCAAATTTTAATACGAAAATTATTAACACCAAAAGTAATAGTCAATTTAATTGAGTTAGCAAAAGAAGAAACAAAAATCCCAACAATGCACTTTGATGATGGGAGCTTGACAATTGTTTTTGATAATTATTTTGTTAATAGTTTTGATGACCCAAAAGGACGACTACTTGGATTCTATTTTATTGGAACTTATCAAGATATTTTGACAAATATTATTGATGTTATTCATCAAGACATTGAATGATTATTGACTGTTTTGCAATGAGTTTTAGTGTATGATTTTAGGTAGTAGATTTTTGTGGTGGAATGGGTTTATTTAAAATAATTAAATTAATGGTATTAAATCCACCAATAATACTACAACTTCATAGAGCATATCCTAAGCCAACATATCACAATCGCTTAATTACAAGACTAAAAGTTGTTTTTAAAATTAGTTGGATGGAAATTAAAGTTAAAAAGAAGAAAACAATTGTAATGATTAAAACAAAAAAATAAAAATATAAACTTAAACGTAATCGATTTTTGTTGTTGTCATAATAATAAATTTTTGAAAAAATAAAGGGGTTTTTAATAATTAAATAATTAATAAATAATATAATTAAATTAACCACAAGAAAAATTGAACAATAAATTAATTTATCTTGTGATGACATGTTTTTTAATGCTAGGAAAATAATTATAAAAATAATTGTTACAATACCTAATGCAGCAAAAAGTCATAATAAATGCCATTTAATCTTTTTAAGATAACTTCGAATACGAATAATTTCCATTGTTGACTCCAATCATTTTATTAGTTAAATATATCTTACTATAAATTTTAATGATAATATTATTTTTTCAGTTTTTGTGGTTTAATATAATAGAAAAACTGAGGAGGACATTTATGTATAAAGTAATTAAAGTGACACCATATTTTTCAGAACGTTTATGAGGGGGGCAAAAATTAGCGGATTTTGGTTTTCAATTGCCAACAAATGACTTATATGGTGAAGCATGAGTGATTAGTGCATTAGATAATGGAATGAGTTATATTGCGAATGGTTCTGAGACGGGAGTATCATTAAAAACATTTTTTGCAAATCATCCAGAATATTTTGGAACTACTGATAAAGAATTTCCTTTATTATCCAAAATTATTACAGCAAATGATTATTTATCAGTTCAAGTTCATCCTGATGATGAATATAGCTTAAAACATAACAAAATGTTAGGTAAACCTGAATGCTGATATATCCTTGATTGCCCTATTGATGCTAAAATGATTTATGGACATTATGCTCAAACAAAAGCAGAATTAATTCAATTGGTTGAAAAAAAGGCATGAGCACAATTATTTACAGAAGTAAAAGTACAAAAAGGGGATTTTTTATATGTTCCTCCAGGTAAAGTTCATGCCATTACCCCAGGTGTAACAGTTTTTGAATTACAACGTTCATCAGATATAACATATCGTTTTTATGACTTTGATCGTGCTGATAAAGATGGAAACTTTCGTCCGCTTCATTTACAAGAATGTTTTGATGTAACAACAGTTCCTGATTCAACTAATCAAATTGTTCATCGTAATGAAGGAATTTTAATTGATAATGAATATTTTACATTACATTTATTAACAAAAACACGAGAACTTGATTTAAATACTATAAAATGAGCACAAGTAACAGTTGTTGAAGGAAAAATAACCATCGGAACAACAGAACTTTTAGCAGGTGAATCAGCAATAATTGTGGAATTAGCACAAAAATTAACAATAAATGTTAAGGGTAAAGCATTATTAAGTTATAAAAGATAAATTTAAAAAGAGCAAAAATTTGAATTTTTGCTCTTTTTTTAACTAAAAAAATGACACCTATTTAATTTTAATTTTATAGAAAAAAAATTCCATTTTATATTTAAAAATAGATTTTTTTTTAATAAAATTATTGAGTTTTAATTTTAAAATAGTAAACTATAAATGGAAGGAGAAAAAACTATATGTATAATAACATTTTTAATGAAAAACATATTATTTTAGATTCAACAGCTAAAACTAAAGAAGAAGCTTTTTTAGAACTTGCTCAATTAGCTGAAAATCTTGGATATGTTTCTGACCGCAATGAACTTGTTAAAGGTTTTGAGGCCCGAGAAAAAGAATTTTCAACAGGTTTTGAAGATGGCTTTGCAATTCCTCATGCACGAATTAGTGCTGTTACAAATGCAGCGGTTTTATTTATTCGTTTCAAAAATGATGTTGATTGAAATGCAATGGATGGAAAACCAACGAAAGTTGCCATTGCTTTAATTATTCCTGAAGCTAAATCAGGAGAAATTCATTTAGGAATTTTAAGTGAAGTAGCACGAAAATTAATGGATGAAGATTTTAAAAAAGCAATGAAAGTTGAAACAGACAAAGCAAAAATTTCAGCAGCATTATTAACTGGGATTGGAAAAGAAGAGGTTCCAACCAAAACGACTCCAACTGGTCAAAAGCCGTTGCTTTTAGCAATGACAGCTTGTGCAACAGGAGTAGCGCATACTTTTTTAGCTGCGGATAAATTAAACCAAACTGCTCCTAAAATGGGATACGACATTAAAGTTGAAACACATGGAGCTGAAGGTGTTCGCAATGATTTTACAGAGGGAGAAATTAAAGAAGCCGAAGTAATCATTGCTGCAACGGATATTGGACTTGATATGGAAAGATTTAGTGGAAAAAAAGTTTATAACTGTCCAGTTGCAAAAGCAATTAAAGATCCAGAAGGGGTTATTAATGCCGCTCTAAAAGAAGGAAAAGTGCAATCAACTGGAGAATTTATTACTAAGGGTGCTAATGGTAGCAACCAAAAAGTTGGAGTAATGAAACACTTAATGGCTGGGGTTTCATATATGGTTCCAATTGTTATTTTAGGAGGAATTTTTATTGCTATTTCATTAGGATTAGCAAAAGCAATTTATGGTCCCAACTATGAGAATTTTCATGGTTCATTAAAAGGAATGGGTTGAATTCCTGATGCTAGCGGAACAACAGCACATTGAGGAGAAATATTTTATACTGACCCATTAACTGACCCAAAAAACTTTTTCTATTATCTTAATGTTATAGGGGTATCAGCCTTTACATTAATGATTCCAATTTTGGGAGCATTTATTGCTAATTCAATTGCTGGTCGTTCAGCAATTGCTCCAGCTTTAGTTGTTTCATTTATTGGAAATAATGCTGCTAACTTTTATCCTTTACCAGGAATTGAAGCAGTTAATACTCCAACTGGATTCGTTGGAGCAATTGCAGCCGGATTAGCGGTTGGATATACTGTTAAATGAATTAATACTTGAAATGTTCCAAAAGGATTAAAACCAGTAATGCCAATCTTCTTTATTCCAATTGTTGTCGGCTTTATCTATGGAATGATTATGATGTTTGTGATTGGATCAACTGTTGGTTGAGTAATGGGTAAATTCCAAGATTGAATTTCACGAACATGAGGTAATACTTCAAATGCTGCTAATGTAGCAATTGGATTAGGCTTTGGACTATTGATCGGAGCAATGGCTGGTTTTGATATGGGTGGACCAATTAATAAAGTTGCATTCTTAGCATGTACAGGTTTAATTGGTTCAAAAATTTATACACCAATGGGGGCAATGGCAGTTGCAATTCCAGTTGCGCCAATGGGAATGGGAATTGCAACATGAATTTTTAAACCATTCTATAATGAAGAACAACGCACAATGGGTTCAACAGCATTCTTTATGGGATGTATTGGAATCTCAGAAGGAGCAATTCCATTTGCAGTTAATGATCCAAAACGTGTTATTCCAAGTAACATTGTTGGTTCAGCAATTGCGGGTGCTTTAGCTGGTGCTGTAGGAATTGCTGATTTGGCTGGTCATGGTGGACCAATTGTTGGATTCTTATCAGCGTTAGGTCGTGGTAATGGTGATGCTGGAGTTTATGGATGAGCTAGTGCTTGAGGATGGACATTACTAGCATTCTTATTTATGATTATTGGGGCTTTAATTACTGCCTTTATGTATGGTTTCTGACAAGTTGTAGATAAAAAACGTACTGATGAAACAATTTCAATGAAACAATTTGTGGTAAAAAAACATACTAATAAAGTAGTTGCTAATAAAAAATCTCAAAAAGTAAAAAAAGAACATAATCACCGCCATATAACAAAAAAGTAATCATCAAACCCAAATTAAAAAAAGATTAATAATAAGGATTATTAATCTTTTTATTTTTTGTGTATAATAGAAAATATTAATATAAAAGGGGGACAAGACAATGCATTTGTTAGTAAAATCATTATTCGATGTTCTTCCATGATGAGCTGCTTTATTAATTTCAATAATAATTTTAATGCTTATAATTGGATTAGTTCTTTTTTTCAAACGAAGAACTGATTAAGTTGCAAATCATAGTGAAAATAAAAAATTAGAAAGTTTATGGCAAAAAATTGGTAAGTCAAGAAAAAAACACAAAAAGCAAAAAACAGTAAATAAGAATAAGAATAAAAATCAAGATAAAGATAACTTAAAATAAAAATCATAATTTTTATTTTTTTATATTATAATATTTTCAGGATATTTTAGGCTCATTATATAAAGGGGGATACAATGATAAAAGTACAAGGCAAAAAACATCTGAAATTTTTTGCCTCAAAAAAATGATATGCGACTGCATTAGTACTAATTTTATTAGCAACATTACAAGAAATTATTATGGAATCAACAGACTTAGTTGATAATTTTTTTGCAAGTTCAATTCAAAAAAATGTCCATGGTTATCAAGAACTATTTAATGAGATTAAATATATTTTTGGAGCAGATAATGTTTATCATGTAAAAGCAGTTTGAGATAGTTGGGGTTTAGGAAATTATGTTGGATATCATTATACAGCAGGACAATTAGCAATTAATGGAGTTGCTGCCTCTAACCAACTTTATTTTATTATGTTTGCAATTCTAAGCGGAGTTTGTTATGGCTTTGGAGTTTTTAATGCACAATATTATGGTGCTGAAAAATATAAAGAATTACAACAAGTAACATTATTAAAAATTTATGTTTGTTTAATCATTTGCCTTATTGTATTAATTTTATCGCAGGTTTGTGGTTATGAAATGATTAGTTTTACTACAACACCAAAATATGCTCCTCGCCCTGAGATAGTTGCACAATTAAAACCTGAGGATAAAGATTTAGCAATTCAGTGGTTTAAATATTTTGAATATAGAGCAGCGTCAATTTCAACATTAGAAGGAGCAGAGTATTTTAAAATAGTTGCTTTATCATATCCATTGTTAGCAATTAACATTGCTTTTATTACGACTTTACGTGAAACTGGTCGAGCAGGTTTGGCAGTATGAATTTCAGTTATTGCTTTAAGTACGAATTGTTTTATGAATCCATTTTTAATTGAACCAAATTTTATTGCAAATTTTAATGGAATTGGTGTACAAGGAGCCGCGATTGCTACGTCAGCTTCACGTATTTTGCAACTTGTTTTTATAATAGTTTTATTTTCATATAAACGGTATAAATTTATTCCTCGAAATTGATGACACTTTGATGGTTATGTTACAAAACGAGCGTTTCAAAAAGCTTGACCAATTGTTTTAAATGAAATTTTTTGATCAGTCGGAATGGTAGTACAAGTTAAATTACGAGCATATTATAGTTTAGATGCTTTAACAGCAAATGCGATTTTTTCAACAATTATTGCTGCTTTATATACGCCGCTGTATCATGGATTTGCTGCGGGAACTTCAGTTTTAGTTGGCAGCCGGTTAGGGGCTAATAATTTAGAAGAGGCAGAATATAATGGTAAACATTTAGTTATTTTGTCTTTTCTAGTTGGAATTATTGCGGGATTAATTTTAGTTGCCGGAGGATGATTTTTACCAGAATTATTGTTTGTAAATAATACGCCAGAAACATTTAGAATTGCACATTGGATGCTTTTTGCTTATGGATTATGATATCCTTGTTTAATGATTGCTGCAACAAGTTATGCCATTATTAGAACAGGCGGTGCTGTGATGAATGCCTTTGTTTTAGATGCTTTATTCACATGATTAGTGCCAGTACCATTATTAGCAATTTTAATTTTTACTTCAAATTTAGATATTATTTATATTGTATTAATTATGCAATCAGTTGACAGTTTAAAAGCAATTTGAGCATTGATTATTTTAAAACGAAAAAAATGGGTAAAAAATTTAACAGAAACTAAGCATATTACAGAATTTGATAATAAAGTAAAAAGGATAAAAAGAAATGCGAAAGAAATGTAAAAATTTTGCATTTTTTTATTTTTTGTGTATAATGTTACTTTTCATTTTAATACTAAAAAACAGTGAATGTATGATATAATTACTTTGTAATAAAATGGGTATAAAAGTGGCTAAACTAAATTTAATAAAACATATTAAGTTTTTTTGAATGGGGTAATCAGAAACAATGAAAAAAATTAGAGTATTAACGTTAGAAAAAAAAGGAATTTTAAAAAAATTCTTATATCAGAATGAAGAAGTTAAATTAGGTGATAAAATTGCTTTAATTGAAACTGAAAATGGTGAATCTATTATTACAGCCCCAATGGATGGAATTATTGTTAAGTCAATTAAAGAAGGCACTAAAATTAAACCCAATGCTGTTATTGCTAATTTGCTAACAACTGAAGATGAAATTGAAAAGTATTATTTTAAACGTCTTGAAGATAACGAATTTACTCGTTTAAATAAAAAAGGGGTAAAATTTTCGACAACAAAAAATGGTCAATTTGGAACAAAATGAAATGATGTTGAAGAAGATGATTATTCAGGAATTAGTATTGGGAACGAAAATACTTTACATCCAACTTTTACGCCACCTTTATTGAATCAGCAACAAGTTTACAATAATGAAAACATTATTAATTCAAGAGCTGTATTAATTAATGAACAACAGCCATATGATACTTCGATATTATCACAAAATTTTAACCAAAATGGTGGAACTCCCTTTTCTAAAGAGAATACTATTAATAATAGTTCTTATTTTTCAACAAATATTGAACAAAATCAATCTATTAATTTTCAGCAACAAAACAATTCATCATCACAAAAACAACTTTTTGAACAACCCACTAAAATAACACAAGAAGAACAGAAACGATGGGATGAAACAGCATTATCTTTTGGTCCTAAGAAAACACGAAGATTATCATTTAAAAATTTAAAAATTAATGATAATGATATTATTAATAATCGAGAAAAAATTCCTTCAATTGATACAATTAAAAACCCAATGAATAAAGAAATAAAAAGTGAGGCGAAGACAACAATGGTTAATATTCCTGATTTGAATAGTAATATGTTTCAAGATGGTAACTTTGAATCACAAACAAATAGTTTGAATCAACCGCCTTCTATTCCCAACCAAAATATTATAACGAATGCTATTCCAATTGGACAAACAAAATTAACAGAAGAAAATCAAGCAAAAGAATATGCAAAATATTTAGTTAATACAACAAAGCATCAAGATGAAGTACCAATTAATGCAGCAGCATTTTTTGGTGGTCAAAATGAAAATACTAGTTTTCGTAATCTTGTAAATCAACGTCGTGAGCAATTACATAATAATAATGATTTTCATGAGTTATCATTAGAAAGTGATAATTCCAAAAATTCAATGGATTTTTTAGATGAAGATGGACGTCCTAAAATTTTACGTAATATTGTCCAAGGAAGAATGAATGATTTAATTAAAAGAAATGTATCATCAGAAGTACAAACTGGGTATAGTAGTTCTGCTTCTAATTATAATGACAATGTTAATACTTTTAAAACAAATGACAAAAAATTATCTGATGAAGCTTATATTTCTGCTGATGGTTACACAATTGATCCAAATGAGTCAAATGAAGCGAAAGAAAAAAAACAAGGACATTTTTCTCCATTCAAATCTTATCGTGATCGTTTATATGAAAAATTAAATGATAATGGGCAACGAGAAAAAATTTTAAAAACAAGAAATCAACGAGAGTTAATTAAGAAAAGAATGGAGCAAATTGCAAAAGGAAATGTTGAAGTTGATTCTGTTTTAGGAGGAATTAGTAATTATCAGCGTCCTTCTTTTGAGGAAATTGAATCACAATATAAAATATTAGATAATGAATATTATGATAATAATTCGCAGCAGAAAAAAACAAATGATGATATAGTTAAACCATCTTTATCATATGAAAAACAACAATCATCTAAGCAATTAACTCAACTTGAAAACAGTGATGAAAGTAACTGTAGTTTAAAAGGTACAATTGACAATAATGTAATGATTGAATTGGCAATTTTAAAAGAACGCTTAGCTAATCAAGAACAAAATAATCGTCAAAATGAATTATTACGAGAAATTCAAAGTTTACGTCAAGTAAATAATAATAATACAGATGGAACAAACATTGAAAAAATGATGCAATATATGTTAATGCAACAAATGTTAAAAACAATGAATGAGTCAGATCCTGTTTTAAAAGAGATGTTAAAAGAATTTAAATTTAATAATAAACAAGGGCCTGAATTAAAAACTGAACATAATTGTGAAACACATAATTTACAAGTTAAAAAATTTAATTCCACAGAAACTATAATTCCTAATAGTTATGGAAACTTGGTACAACCATTAAATAACAATTTAAATATTATTAATACTAATAGTCAAGTTGAACCACAGGGATTAGAAACAAGAGAAGAAATTAAATCAACAAGATATCCTGCGATTCAATCAATGATTATGTCTCAAGCACATGTACCACCATTAACAATTAATACTGAAATTGATATGTCAGCAATTATTGATCAACAACGAAAATTAAAAAATGCTAATGCTGAGCATGGTGTTCGATTTTCGACAATGAGTTTTTTAGTAAAAGCAGTTTCGTTAGCTTTAAGTGAATATCCAAAATTAAATTCATATTATGATTCAAAAACAAATCATATTGTAATTAAAAATTCACAACACATTGGGTTAGCAACAGAA